>PVIR01019081.1:0-32528 GCA_004026965.1 Petromus typicus | reverse complement strand
TGTTTTTTGACTTGCATTTTATAGCAGTCGTAAGGTATTAATACAGTATTAAGTATACAGTATTAAGTGTATGTAGTATAAACATGTGTGTACAATATATCTATACTCACACATATGGAATATAGACCATGATCAATTATTTAATAATGTTGCACAATCAAAAAGTTTAAAGGCTTTTTAAGACTTAGCTGTTTAGTTTACAAACTGTAGACTGGTCCTGCTCACTCATTTTAGAAGGCTGAAACTACAGGTTGGAGAAGAGAGAGGTAGGTTGCTTACCCAAGTTGGATAGAAGGGTAAAGGTTGGGTCTAGAAGCTGAAGCTATTAATTTTCAGCTTTTGTTTTGTATCTGCTTCTTTCCTTTGTTCTTTGATGGAACAAACGTTTGGGGATGTCATAATGAGTCCATGAAGAATGCAGGTATATTTTAACATTACATTTTCCTAGAAGTTTAATTCAAAAGTGCCTCTGTGCTTAAAGGGACCTGGTGTCCCTCCAGGAAATGGGAGGATGGGTTTACCATCACAAATTGCATTCTCCTCAGCCAGATGTCCTTTTCTTAGTATGCTTTACCCACCATCTCACAGGAACATTACTGCGGGGATAATGCCCAGTGGGAATTAATCATGAAAAGATTCAGTTATAGGAGTCACTGAAAGAAATCATCATAGACAGCCTTTGGCCCTCTTAAACATTACAAGAGCCATCAGCAAAACTCTGTCTCCAGGGACCATTATTCTGAGGGAACGCTGCCAATCGCAGCATTATTTAGAAAGCTCATTTTTTATGTTCCTCAATGTTACTGTCAAACTAAACCAAAGTTCTTAGAGGATTCAAACACTTCCAAATTTGTGTAAAGAAATATACTCACATACTCAAGTACGGCCTGTAAGCCAGGTAAGCAAAAGAACACTGCTTTATCAGAGAGCCTGTAGAGCTCGTTTACATTGAAGGGCTTGGACTCTGATGTTCACAGAGGCCTTCATAAACCTACGATTCTATTTCCAGCAGTTTTCCATTGTGCAGGCAATTTCTCAGAGTCATTTTAAAAACTTTTATCCCAGGACAAAAAGACAAAGAACAAACGATAAAATGGTAAGAGCCACATCTTTTTGTTTCAGAATCCCTCTCTTTGGGTGGGCGCTCCAGTGGTGCAGTCAGTTAGCACACGGTACTTACAGGGCAGAATCCCTCTCTTCCTACACTCACATCCCCTGCTGACTTCACAAAGGAAACGAAAATGAGCCATACAGGTAGCAGGGAACTAAAAATGAGCAATTTGTTGTCATCACTAAATGACGACATTTTTGCAGAATTATTTTTCTCTGGGAAAACCATACATCATAATTCCCCTGTTAGTAAACTGTTTGCTGCTAGGAAAAGTCTGCAAAAGCATTTCTTGTGAAATGATAAAAAACACTTTTTGCTTAGACTTCCTTCTAGATACTTAGGGTCATCACTTCTCAGCCTTTTGGCTAAGATCAAGTACGTAGATACTTGGGGTCAAACATTACAAACAAAATATAGTATGAGCCAATTATGGAGAACTTTGGTAAAATGAATACCTTTCATGAGAAAAATCTAAATACATTATTTAAGATGTTTATAGGTAGGCCTGAAATCACTAGCTCCTAGTCATGCCTTAAAACTGGAATTGGGCATTCAGAGTACAATTTGGAGACATTTTTATTCTGCCAAACACTTGGGTTACTTAACCTCTGAATAATGTTCTAAGTAAAATAAATTGAGTATAATAGATATAAAGTTTATTTTGATCCTATTGAGATTGTTTTTCAGTACTAGAAATGGAACTCAGGACATTGTGCTTGCCAAGGTATGCATGGCACCACTGAGCTACATTCCCAGTCCCATTTCTACTTTTTAAAAGTCTCTTTTGATAGCTTTGTGATCAACCTGCAAGAAGACTTTTTGCAGCAACTGTGCTCACAGGTTCAGCACCTGGTCCCAAAGCTTCACTAAGTGATGGGATGATGGCAAGATGGAATAAGATTTCAGGACTTGGTGAAAAGGTCTGTCCTCACCTTGCTTTTTATTAACATGTCAGAAACTGACATCACTGTGAGACTGGTTGAACTGAAATAATGAAACAGCCATAGAAATATGTGGCAGCCCCTATCAGTACTACAGATAGGGTTCAATGCTGGGGACAGGGGTACTCAAATAACTAAAATTCAGAACTACAATAAAATAGAAAGATGAACTAAGACAATGATGAATAAAGAAGGAATTTAGTTTTTTTCTTAAAGTTTGATTTTGTTTTAAATTCATTTGGAACACAACATAATATGGAGCCATCCTGTCCTAACAGCAGCTTTTGTAAGAAAGTTTCTGAAAGCTTGAACGACAAGGAGCTTGCTATGGAAACAAAAGTAAGACACACATACTTAATTATTAGGTATAATCCTATACAACACAAACACATGTTGTGCCTAAATCCAGAAAATAAAGTAGCCTAGTGCCTTTGCTGTCACCATATTCAGTCTGGAGAATCATGCTCAATCCTAGGCCCTATATTTTCAGAATAGTTACATAAAATATCCTGAAAGGAAGCCAAAACAGTGAAATGCTCATATAATAGAGAGTTGAAGCAGCTGGGAGTACTAAAGCTAACAGAGAGAAATTTAGTAAGAATGTGAAAATTGCCATCAAACATATAAAGGTCAGTAAAAATAGCAGCTAAAGTAATAGTAATAACTACTATATATGTACTGAGTACTTTGTTATGTTCAAAGTAGTCACTATTCTCATTTTGCAGAGGAGAGGACTGAGGCACATGGGAGCTAAGGTACATGTCTGCAATCACATAAGTCTGGGTCTGCTCTTCTAACAGTCCAGCTTCAGAGCTAGGAAAGGTATTAAAGCTGTTTGTCAACTATTTCTAGTCTCCCATGATCATGGTGAGACTGCTTTCCCCCACTTCCTCTGAAGTTGGGTATGAGCACATGATTTGTCTTGGCCAATGAAATATGAGCTTACATCACATTCATCCCATCAGAAGAACACACAACTTTCCACAGACTCTTCCTACACAGATGTTCACAGCTGGAGTCTCCACTAATTTAGGTCTCCAGTCAACAATAATGAATAGATCTTCCCTGCTGATCCTTGTTAGACAAGTTGTACGGACAAGAAATAAGTTGTTACTATATGCTCAAGCAAGTGAGTTTTAGGGATGTTTGTTACGGTGGCGTCACTCATCCTTTCCAAGCAGATACAAGAGTCAGTCCACTTGAAATCATTAAATATCTCAGTATCAGGAAACTTTTTTAGTATTTTATTTCCAGAGGACAGAACTAAGAATAAATTGATGAAACAAGAGCAGATGTGGACTTAATATTTTTTTTCTTTTAAAGAAAAGTTGCCTTGAAGTTGGTTCATGTGCTAGTAAGCTTCCTGCCAACGATGCTGTTTAAGCAAAGGTAAGATTATCAATTTCCATCCGTGTGATAAAGTACACGGCTTAATTAAGAGAGTGTGAGGCATCCAACATTTACTGAATACCCCCAAGGTATCAAGCACCCTAGCCGCAAGGATAAATACAAACATGCAATCTTTATCCCCAGAGTAGTCATAAACTATAGAACTAGATAACCCCTGTAGGATTTTCTTTTTTAAAGCAGTAAGATTCAGCCAAAATAGACATAATAACATGGCCTGAATGAAGCTGAAAGCAAGCCTGAACTTACAAATAACCATGTAGCACTAGAAATCCTGCTGACGCTTAGGTCGTATTATTATTTTTCAATTAGGAGCCAAAAGTATAGGGTTTGTGAAAGGGAGAGAAACAGGGGAATTGCTGGGTTTAGAGGAGGAACATTTTTTCCTTTCTCAAGTTACCATTCTTCAGTCTTGCAAACCAAGCATATTATCTGGCTTACATCAGGGGTGTTCCAGCAAAGGGAATACATTGACTCACAGCAATTGTTACTGACCTTTTCCATCATTTCTCCCACCCATCAGTGCCAAGAAGGGAGCATTTCAATACTAATCAACTCAGATCTGAAGAAAAGTAATAGCCTTTCTAGATAGAGCTATTCGTCAGCTCAGAAATCAGCTCTTCCAAAATATCAGAAGTCTTCCCTAAAAGGGCATACGGGCAAGGCCTACATGCCTTAAAGGAATACCACGTTGAACAGAGGATGTGAAAATCACAAATTTTATGAGTGATTCCATGGGACACTGACAATGTTTTATAAATAGTACCTTTGAATAGCACTAACTTTTTGCTTTCTGTGGTGGTATTAGTAATTGAAAGCTTTTTTTTTTTTTAACATTTGAATATCAAATAAGGGAGACTTGTCCTTTCACTAGCTCAGTGCTGTTTAGTGGAAAAACAACAAAGACCTGGGTAAGCATTCTATGTAATTGTTCTGAAGCAGACATTCCATTTCAGGTTATTATTCACGATGGTATTAGTGCAGAATAATATATGCAGATGGATTTTGCAGTTATTGCTAGACTAGGCTGAGGGCATCTGACTGTTATTGTTCCTCACCTCAAAAGTAACAGTTTGAACTTTGAATCCTTCAGCCTTGCCCAGGATGAATTCATAAACTAGGGCTCTGATTTTTTTATGAAATAAAATAAACACAAAAATCAGGGCAAGCTGGAATTCAATGCCATCTCTTTCATCAGTTCTGTGTGGCACGAGTTTCTCTAAAATACACATTTGGAAGAAATTGGCTTCAGCACAAGTAAGAACAGTACGGAATCCGCACCTTTTGCAAGTTTAATGTGTACCCTCCATACCCTGGTCCATTTTAAACACTATAAAATAATATTCTTGCAGAGACAGCTGAATCCCTGCGATACCAGGCCTTGTGCCAAGCTATGTACACAAACATACTCTTACAAACACAGATGTGAAACGTCCTAGGCATAGAGCTTGAGGTGTTTAGTCTAGTGGCTCCGCACCCCAGAGTTTCAGAGGCAGAGCTGATGTCTGAAGAGTGAGCCAGGAGACTGCTCAACCCATAGTCTTATCCAAGCACCACGGAGATGACCCCATTTTGCTGGCAGCACTTTGGCCTCTGCCGTGGTGACCTAGGTTGAGATTTAATTTGGGGCCAGAGAAGGCCCAGGCTATTGTGTTGTTACCTCTCAGAGAGAAACTCTGGAAATCACTAAGACTTCGCAGGCTGGCTGCGCTGACACACCCACCCAGAACTAAGGCACAGGGTGGGGCGGCAGGGAGGCACAGGTTTCGGGGAAGGGGGGACGACCTGGGACCTTTACAGCATGGTCACGAAGGCACTGCGGTTGGGGACACTACAGACCCAGGACTAGGAGGTCACACTGCATTCACTTAGCGGAGGATGCCTTTTTCCTCCCGCTAATCCCCCATCCCCGCGCAAACTGAGCTAGAGAAAGTTGTGCCCCGACCATGGCGACCACCGCTGGAGAAGCGCACTTGAACCAGGGAAGAAGACTCAGCCTCCTTACCTTGTCCTTGGGACCGAGGTTTTGCAACACCTCCTTGCCCGTGGCGCTCCGGATCTCCACCCCAGCGGGCGCCGGCGGCGCGGGCGCGGGCTCCCCGCCGTCCTCCCGGCCTTGGCCCCTGCGCGTGGCGTCCCCCTCCTCCGCGGGCCGGCTCCCAGGGGCGCGGACGCCGCCCTGGCTGTTCCGGGGCGTCTTGGCGCCCCGCTGCCCCACACTCAGCGCGTCGAAATCCAGCGTCTTACTCTCGAAAGCGCCCTCCACGCTGCAGAACATGCCTCCGTACTTCTGCCGCGGGACCTGGTCAGTAGTGCCCGGCCTGGCCAGGTACACGGGCAGATCGTCCTCGTGGGAACTGTCCCAGCCTCTCCGGCCGGAAGCCATCGTGCGAGCGCGACAGAGGCCCGCGAGTTGTCTCCCTCAGAGGCGGAAAGGGCAGCCGCCGGCAGCGCGCGCCGCGCCTCAGTGACTGGGGCGGGACGAGGCGCTGAGCCTTCGCGCCAGAGGCGGCAGTGCAGCTCCGGCTCCCGCCCGTCCGGCCACCCAGCGGCCCGGGAGCGCGCGGCGGCGCGGGGCCTGGAGCTCTCTGGCGCCCGCCGGTCCGCCCTCCGGGAGGAAGCGGCCGGCCGCACCCCCTCCACCACCCCCGGCCCCGCCGCGGCCCCAGGGGCTGACGCGGCGCGGTGCCCATCGCTCCGCGGAGGCAAACTCGCGCGCGCACACGCGCACGCACCCTGCCGGCGAGCCACGCGCTCCCAACTTGACCCGCGCGCGGCCCTCGCGGGTCCACCACAGTACACCCACGCGGAGTCCTCCGTGGGCCTCTCAAACACGCATCTCTGACCCTCTGGTGCACAGAAACTAACGGACCCAGGTATGTTCTTCACAAAGTCCTGATTTGTGACTAACGAACAAGTTAGACTCTCCACAGACCCAGACTGCTGCGCGTAACCTCAGATAACCTGGTCTTGGGCGTCCAGTTGTCAGTTCACTCAGGTCCAGGACCTGCCTCCCAGACCCATAACTCCATATGTGACCTACTGAATTGGGTTACACATCACACACACACACACACACACACACACAGAGGGAGAGATAATCTAACTGTACTGACAGTCACAGAGGCCTATAATTTAGTTGTAAAAGCCTATTCATCCAAGATTGATTTTTACCCAGTTTTAATTTGCCTCACACACAGTGACATTCCAGATTACAGATGGCACTCAAATGAGTACATTGTCCATCATATAGCAGACCCTGAACTTATCCCTCGCTCGGTGACCCAGGCCTAGCTTCACCAGCTTCGAACTCTGCATTAGAAGCACACACAACCTAGATTACCTCAGCAATAACAGCTGAAGACTGCCTTTTTGGTTGTCTCACGTACTGAGTCATTCCTTTTTACTCATTTCATAGAATATCTACAGGTATATAGTTGGTACTCAGTAAATTCCATCGAATGAATGGATTAAAAATAACAATTTATGGTGTTGTTGCTATGTCCCAGTACTATAAATATATAATAATAATTGCTTTTGATATTAATCATTTAATGTCCATAAGCATGTGACAGGCTCCTCTGGACATAAAGGTTCAGTCTCTGAGGGCATCTGCCCTGAATTTGGTGAGTTGGAATTCTGGAGCAGAACAAAAACAATGGGAACTGTGACAAAATGAAATCTCAATCCTGGTGACAGCCCCCAAAACTTAGCGAATAGAGCCTAGCCTGAACTCAGAACAAGGATAGGAGTGCTGGCAAGTTATGCCACCCTGCAGTGGAGAGAAAGAAACTCATTAAACTGCCAAAGTCAGTCACGAGGGCCAGCAATGTAGCTCTGCAGTGCAGTGCCTGCCTGGCAAGCACAAGGCTCTGAGTTTGATTCCCAGTATCAAAAAAGTGAAAAAAAAAAAAAAAAAACTGATTCTCTGGGCAGCTGTTCCTTTTAAACACGCGAACACAGAATTTTACATGAGAAGTTGGTAATGCGACTTACTTCCTCCATTTTTGTTCATATAGGTTATCTCCTTTAATTTTTCTAGTGTTATTAAATTATTTTCAGTCATGAATGTACTGACAGGCTCTTATAAGGATCTTTGCTTTGTGTCCAGCACTATTGTGAGTCTTCTCTGTGGAGCATATTTCTAGAAGGGGTAAACAGACAAAAAGACCAGGTCCGATAATCATAGAACTATGAGAAAAAGCAATTAGCTAGCAAATACTATAATTCTCTTAGTGCTAACCTCTAAGTAAATGCCCAGCTTTGACAGTCAGAACCTGAAGCAAGATACATTCTCTAGAGTTTCTTTTGAAAAAAGGTATATTCTGCAGTTGTACACTTGTATATAATTATGGGTGTTGGTGTATGGACATACATACCAGGGCCTGTAGTAGTAGAAAAGCCCTGTTACCATAGCTGCATTATCTCATTACTATGTCTCATGCAATATATGTGCACAGTAATTACACTTGTTGACAAAACATCACATTTAAAAATCAATGCTACAGATATACAGATATGTTTAATTTTTTTTTTTTTAAAAAGCAATCTATTATAAGAAAGATCAAAATGAGAAGAACTGGTCTGACTGCAGTCCTGTGAACATATGGCCTTAGAAAAGTGTCTGATTTAACTTATTTATTTTTTTCCTCATGTTGGCCTCACCCACCTGACAGCTCACACACCTAGTAGGTTTATTAAGAACCTCATTGTTTAAGCAAGGCATACTTCTGAGAATTTCATGTACATTGGCTTAACCTTGTATGGACCCCATAAATCTGGTCTAAAGGTGTTAAGTTCCCTTCCCAAAGCATCAAAACTAGTACTTCAAGTTGAAATCCGCACCTTATAATAGTTGATTAAGAGTCTGGGCACTTTAAAGTACCCCACAGAGCTTAGTTGTAAAGATTCAATGAAAATTAAGAAATCAGAAGATCAAAAGTGAATCAAAAACCAATGAAACAACACGGTGTCTGAATCTGAGTGTCTTCTGCTCATTCTTGGGCAGAAGTTAACTTTAATCAAGACTTTATACTCATATAAAGTCATATCCTACAACTCTCAGAAACATTAACTTTAGGAACATGTGGCGATTTTGTCAGGACACATACGACAATTACAATATAACAGTGTATCTACAACTGTCATAACTCAGCCTATCTATAGAAGGGACTGTCCAAAATGCTATCTGAACAGTAAACTCTTTCTATAACATCAGTGGTGAATGAGGGCTTTCAGCATGTCATACACCAGATCAAATTTGCATTTCCTGTAACTGTAGTAAATCACATGCTGTTTTGCCTTCAAATGACTGGCGATGTGCACCCATAGCATACGCAGTTATAGCATTAGGAAAGTATATTCTGGAGGCATCTTCTATTACCTACAGATCAGCAGAAGGCAGAGACGCCTAGACAGTAAGCAGTATCATGTACCAAGCAGTTTTGGTAGGGCAGCACCTAGAATATAATTTATGTAAAAACAACTTTCATTGAATTCATATTTTACACCCAAATTGGGCCTCCATGCTCAAAATAAAAGAAATAGAGGGATACAGTTTACCTTGACTTAAGAATGAATACATTTATTTTTGTTATTTAATTTTTCTTTCATAATCATAAACTTAACTCTGCAATCCAGCTAGACTTAGAAAAGAGTAAGGAAAACATGAGGCCCCAAAGCAACTGCTTGGAGCAAAACACAGAGAGTGTAGAATACTGCAAGCAGGTGGGGTGGAGCGGTGCTCTCCTGAACTACAAGTCTACTGGTTAAAATGAAACATAAGTCAAATGCAGTTTGCCTGCATCTGTTTGCCTACAGTTGTCAACAGTGATCTTCTTGTGGACTTCACCTATCATGGACCCAAAGCACTCCACGGCTTCTGTCACATCCGTGACCTTTTTCATATTCCCAAAGACCACATGCTTTCCATGTAACCATAGTGCCAGTGAAAAACCTGGCACCATTTGTATTCAGTCCAGCATTTGCTGTGAACAAGTTGGCAAGATCTGTGTACTTCAGAATTCAATTCTTATCAAATTTCTCCCCAGAGATGCTCTTATCATCAGGGCCATAGTGGCATGTAAAGTCACAAACCAAGCACATAAATATCCAGAGTCGTTTTGTGAAACCAGGAACCCTTACAGCTAATTTTTTCTCTAATACTCAGAGCACAAAAGTTTTCTGCAGGATTTGGAAGTGTTTGTACAAATAGCTAGGAGATGAAGCCCAAAGGCTGCAGCAGTGCTGGACAACATGGTGAAGTGAATCATGGCTGGCAGTCACAGTTCCAGGGACAGTGGGATCTGCAAAACTGAGTCAATTTAAGTATTTCTGTGTATAACCCGTTCTTGATCCTTTCCTTCCTTGGGAAAAGGCATTTTAACCCAAACTATCTTTTTGTTCTATTTTATGGACATAGAATTTAGAAAACTAATTTTTCACCATAGATAAAATATGTGGATGAGAAGTTGTTTCCAAAATGTAAGCCCTTTGCCTGACACAATAGTTGTCTGATAAATATTACTCAGGTACTTTCTCAGAATACAGCATATGATAAACATTACAGAGTTTCCAATGACTATAACCATTCTCTCTAACTTTAACTATGTAGAAGTTTATCATAGTCTGTTTAATATAAGTTTTAAAATAACTAGTGTCTTCTGTATATCTACATTTCACCCTATGAGTTTTCTTGACAGCCTACAACTGAGTTTTAGCTCAATGTTTGGTGAACAGAATGTTAATTAAAAACATAAAAAGGTATTATTTTTTCAAAAAACATGGACAATGGTAAAACTAGAAAGTAATCCTTTCATTTGAAATGCACTCATTTGGAGTGATTTCAGGAAGTGAAATCACTGCTAAAGTAATCCTTTAGCAATCCTGTCTATGCACGCTGAACCAATATTCTCTGCTCCTATATTCATATATATGACAAACCTATTAGAACATATATATAAATATATATCAAAATACTGGATCACTAGAAGGCGACTGATAGGATTATGGCAACTTAATTTCTTTATGTGTATCTGTGTTTCGCAAAACATTTATAATGAGATACTTCTATAATAATAAGAAATATTATTTTGTGTTATTTATGTTATTTAGCTAACTGTTATTTTAGCTAAAAATATATTGATTGAACTCAGTGAAAATTACTGATGGAGAATTGCCAAATCAGGCTATTATATGTATACTCTATTAGGAAAAGCTATTATTCACAAGAAAAAATAAAGATATAATGAAATTAGTTTCCTTATCAGGGCCAAATTAGTTCCTTATGCAGACCATGTCAGCAGTTAGCTGAATAGGAAAAGGGCCATTATCATGAGGATGTGAAATGAGAGTTTACAAATGTCCCCGAGGTAAATCTCTTCCACCAGAGGATTCCTTAATAGGACATGACATATCATCTTGGGGCGGGGTGGCGCTGGGGCTTCCTTTTCAGTGTTATGCACTGGACATGTCCCTCTGATTTTATCATTCTCAAATGTTCAAAAGCCAATTCCAAGCACAGAATATCCTTTTGCCTTACATGGGAAGGTAAGAAATGTTAGCCATTGCTGACCAGTATAATAAAGCAAATATTTCCTTCAAGTACTCTGATGTTGCAGTTTCTCTGAGGCAGGCTCACAGATGTGACTGTTATCAAGATCTCTGAGCAGGACCAGACAATACACTGAGTTACAGGGTGCGACAGGAAGCAAAACAAAATGAAATAAACATATCAAACCTATAACCAGTCAGTCTGCACTGCCAGTCATGAAAGTTCATTTTTAAGCTTTAACAATATACTTATTATTTTTCCTGTTACTTTTTGTTTTTATCTACATATAAATAATTGCATTAGTTTTGTATTTTTATATTAATATTCTGAAGTAAAGTGATTTTACCATTACTCTTTAAAGATAAAAATAATAATGAATCCCTTGTTTATCTTTCCTTTAACATCCTTGCTCACTCCTTTCCTTCTTCTCTTTTCTATAAAATTTAAAAATATGGAAAAGCAGAGGATTATTCAGCAAATGCCTGTGCACTATCTATATTTCATAAATGTTAACTTTTCAATATATTTTAGTCATATATTTTTGTATATGAATAAATATGTAATAAAACATAGAATTCAAGTGTACTATGTCCCCTATAAGCTTATCTTTACCCTCTCATCTTACTCTTTCTTTCTAACTCCTTATGAAAAAGAAGTACTAATCTATGTTAATTACTCATATTATTCTAGAGGACACTGTTACAGGCTGCTTTCTGAAATGAGACATAAAAACTTTTTCTCTTTATTAAATTAATTATCACCTTAGTTTATTTATTTCCTTTTTAGGAATAATCTTTGGCCAGGAATTATGTAAAGAGGTCATTCTTAGAAAATAGAGGTTTGCAAGAATAATTTTCCTTTCCTAAAATGAAAGTAATTACAGCTCATACATTAGGGTAGAAATCTTTCAAATTCTAAGAATGTGAGCAATGTCAGAACACTGAGCTTTTGAATTGAACAACACTGAGTGGGAGACAGTCTGAAAAATCAATCATCTTTATCAACTTAGGAACTTTTCGTTGTTATGTTAACTTGAATGGGTCAAGAACCAGGACATAAAACTTACCTCCCAACATTTTAAAAGATAACCTTCATTTTAGTATTTCCTAGAACCTGAAACTAAGAAAAACACAAAGAAAGGTGGTTGAATAAGATGAAACTCTAAAAGAAAAAGCTCCTTTTGGTCTATAAGATTAGGAAATATCTGGGTTCTGGCATAAATAGCAAATAGCAAGATTTGGGAGGAACACTGGGAAATAGTGAACAATTCTTTTTTGATAATTTTATACTTATATAGATCAAAAAAACCATAAACGCATTTGTTGTAGCTTTTTATCCCAATGCTTTTGTCTGATTTCATTTTTCACTTAGTAAATGATTCCTTGTCTAGGAAGCTCACTGGAAGGCTTTATTTGTCCAAATCTGTCATAAAGAAGATGAATGGACAGGAAACAGGATCCCTTCCCTGTTTCTGAACTTTAGGAATAATTCATGTTAGAAACATGAAAAAAATATGTAGACAATTAGTCTAATTATCTTGCTCCAATTTTCAAGTTTTATTAAGATATATCAGGCTGTTTATGTGTAATATGATTGAAGTTCAGCAAGAGATTCGAAGCTGGTCAAGCTGGACCACAATTCTGGATCACGCTACTGGCTGAGTGGATTTGTGAGAATTACATAAACTCTCAATTTCTGTTCCATTAAAGAAAAATGAAATAAAAATTTGTGTGGCTGGAGAAAATAAAATATTTCTGCCAAGTTGTAATTATTCTCTTCAAATTTTTATTTTTTTAATTTTCTTCAGTGCCTGGATCATTTCTGTGATCCAACAGGTAAACAACAAATGAATATTTTGTTAATGTTATCTAGTATTACTTCTTTCAGTGGTAGAACATATGTAGCTAATGAAAACTAAACAGTCTTAGAAAGAAAGAAAAATTGGGGAACCAAATCAGATTACCTTCTAATACAATAAAATTCTTAGACATTTGTCCTTAAAGGTATCCTTAAAGATATAGTAAAATGTGTGTGTGATTCTATTATTTTAAAAGCCTCTAAAGTACTGTACTCAGATAAATGTTTGTATATATTGATAATTTTAGCAGAGCTTACATGCAGATTTACTCAGCTTTGATTATATGAGCCTAACAATTTAGTAATTCTTAATGTTGACTGCCAGAATTAACATTTAAGGTATAATGTTAACTTGATAAATTTGTCATGAAAATATCAATACAACCATGCACTTAAATAATATCCTATAAAATATTTAATTGTATCAGAAATGAACTATTGACATTAGAAGTTCCATCTACAAAAATACATACTACAGTCTTTTCCTTTCAGGCTGATGGATCAATTCTAGAAATAATTACAGAATATAAGTATGGACTGATTAGTTTAAGATTTTTAAAATCATATGTTTATTAAATATGTGTTTGGATTTTTAATGGAAAATCTGAGGTTAAATACTATGCAAAAGTTGTCCTGGATTATTTATCTGATGAAATGTTTATTTTGATTTAATAATTAATTTATTATTTTAATTTTAAATAAAAATTAATTTCAAACTATAAAGACTAGACACATAAAGAGATAGGATTTTTAAAATGTGTATATTATAACAGTAATTCTGGTGGGTGCAGTTTTAGGTGATTATTGTACAAAATAAAACAAAGATGTAATTGGTTCCTTATTGATGTCCATATAATTTTTGACATTAGTTGAAATATTCATCATTATATAGAAATTCAATAACCAATAGTTATATAATCTTGAATAATTTAATGATTAATTGCACCATTTGGATTTTACAGTCAGGTTTTACAACTGAATTCTAAGAATTCTTTAATTCATGAAAAGGCATAAGTGAAAATTCCTAATGGGAAAGGCAGATCTAATTTATTTTTGAAAGCTACCTTTATGAAATTCAAATTTGTAGTTAATTTGATGGTAGAAAAGTCATTTGCCCTCCCTCTGTTTTTGAAGACATGGAATAATGTCCAAGATAAAGAAAATCAATTGGAAATTTTTTTACTCTTGTAAAAAAAACTGTATATAACCTTTCAAATAGCCTTATTCATCCTGTTTTACTTTTTTAATCCAAAGAGAAGCCCTTTTATTTTCTAAAATATTCCAGGTGCTGGAGAGATAATGTCTGAGTCATGTCTCCTTTCCATCGGCGAAGATGGGATAAGAATCTTGCTGGATTAATACAGAAGAAATAATCTGCTTAATCAGTTCTACTCATTATGAACTTATTGGGCACTCACTTTGCGCCAGGAAATATTGAAGATATTGTGGGTGTTCACCCACCAACAGAGTAGATGAAGACAAATATTTAAATATAAAACTGCTCAGATTATAATAAGTGTTGTCACAAGAGAAAAAGAGAACTACAGATCCGTAAAGCCTTTCAGAATGCAAAGAGCTTGTGATGAAGAATGACCAGGACTTTGACAGAAAAAGGAAGGCATAGTTGTGAGGGGAATAGTGAGCAATCCTGTCCTGCTTGCTAGAGAGCATAGTTCTTGTGGTATGGTAACAAATGGCAAGGAATATTGAACAAACTGCCATGTGAGTGACCCTGAAGAGAAGGTGAGAAAATCTATGACTCAGGAAATAATTATACCCTGGATCTTACCTGTGTTCCCAAACTAATGTTATTTGTAGCTGAGTTTGATTTCACATGTAACAATCATTTCTGCCTACCCACATTACTTCTGCCTTTACCCACATCACTCCTGTCTTTATCTTGCTGTCTGAAACTATCTGTAAGACCTGTGCTGTGTAACTTGAGGCTCTGATGCTTTGTCAATACAAATTCTCCTAACAGTGACAGTGCTTCCACCTAGCAGCATAAACATTTCCAGTCCCATGTTGAGTAGGTTGAGGGGGTTAGAAAATCACTGCTAAATCTCTTAAGAATATCCTCAAGATTATTTGAAAACGGGTTGGCAACGGGATGACAAAATTTCACCCAGAAAAGAGAGAGTTTTTAGAAGAGTCTGCCTAAAATGTGAGTTGCTGTCTTCTTGGCAGGGATTGTGTCTCGAGAACATCTTTGGATCACCAACAACTGAGCAGTAGAGAACCAAGCTTGTAGCTGCTTCTCACGAGGGATGAGCAAACTTTTGTCTTCCACAGGACAACAAGGATAAGGTAGGCTGTGAAATGTAACATTAAAAGTATATTTAGGCACCTGAAAAAAGGTTTAATTCTCCCTACTTGGGAACTGTTTGCTTTATATTGCTGGTGGCAATAACCACAAATTTAGCAGCTTTACACAACGAAAATGTGCTATCTCAGTTTCCTTGGATAAGAAATTTGGGTAAAGGTTATGTGGGTCTATAACCTGCCTAGGGGGTGGCTTTCCTTAAGTTAAACAAAGCTGTCTGAGGGCTGAGATCTCATCTGATTCTTGGGTTATCGTCCAGGCTCATTGGTGACTGAATTTAGTTCTTTGCCATTACTAGTCTGTCTGTCACTGTCTTATTGGCTGCCAGAGATCAATCACCTTCAGACCTTACCATGTAAAACCCTGCACAAACTCTGGGTGTTTTAAGGAGAATCTTTATCACTTTTATCCCCTTACTTATTTTCACAATCATCTAATTAGGGTCAGGCTTATCCACGATCATTTTGCTAAATGAAAATCAATTCATTAAAATTCTTAATTACAACTGCAAAATCCTTTTGTAGTAGAACCTATATTAGAGTTTGAGTGAACCTATATTAGAGTTTAAGTTAAAGAGAATATCACTTTTATTCCCTTACTTATTTTCACAATCATCTAATTAGGGTCAGGCTTATCCAAGATCATTTTGCTAAATGAAAATCAATTAATTAAAATTCTTAATTACAACTGCAAAATCCTTTTGTAGTAGAACCTCTATTAGAGTTTGAGTGAATAATTGGACGAATATGTGTACGCAAGTGATTAAGACTCAAGGGATGATCTTAAGCCACTGCTTATTAGAGAAACATATGCCAGAATCTTTAATGAGTGAGGATTCTACTGATGCTCTTATTGCAGAGGAAAATATTTTCAGAAACTAGGGCAAGTGGACCATTTTAAAAGACTTTACATAGTGTTTGGGAGCCCTCAGCACCTGAGTATTGAAGAGCAGAATCAAAGCATTTACTTTTTGTAGTATTTCAGGATGACCATATTTACATAGATTTGATCAGAAGATTCAAAATAGTACTTTATGAGACAACTTCACTATATAATATATAGGACCAAGCAGTGGTACAGTGTCTGGTAATAAGCAGTGAAATATATATTGAATTTGAAGAACAAAGTGTTCTTTTTATTGAGTTGAATTTTGAGGGGAATTCATATGGCTCAGTGAGAAAGCTCTTCTTGGGGATTGACAGCAGACTGTGCTTAGGCTGTCACTCCTAATCACTACAACTTATGCAAGGGGACAATAAACCTAACAGACTAATCTGTTTTTCAAATTTTCTATAAGGATTAAGTAAGATTGTGTCAGGATCAAATGGTAATCATTGTGGAAGTGTTTATCATTTGGAAATTTATGTAAAATATAGGAAGAAATTTTTAGGCAAAATCTTGATGGATTGTTAGCAGGGCAATAATTCTCAATTAAATGCAAGATAAGCCAAATATTGTGAGTTGGATCAGAAGTGCTCGATTTGGTCATTCTCCCCACTGGGTAAACTTGATCCATTGCAGTTAACACAGCCTCAGAAATCCCCTTTGATTCTAGTTGGTTTCCAAAATTCATATGCTTAGGCTAATAAGTGGTCTGTAGTTGAAAACATGAGGACTTTATGTACACACAGCTGTCTCCCCACTTTCTTTGGTCTTGAAAAGTTAAAGAAGAAGTTGCTTTTTTTTATTTTTAAAAAACAGTAAGAACATTCCATAAGGGCAGGTTGTAGAGTTGTATCTTTAGTACATGTGAAACTTAACTGCTAGTTTAAAAGTAATCCCTGGTTATAGCTGATTTAACATTAATTGTCATAATCATCAAAATTCAGCCCAATGCCTGTTTTTCTGTGGTACATAGAAGTATAATTCGTTTTACATTGTAAAATAGTTAAAAGTTTAAATAATGATAATTCAAGTGGCAATCCTTATAAATGAAGTTTTATTTAAACGTAGTCAAAATTGTTTTTTAATGTATGGCCTCTAGCTGCTTTTGTACTGCAAGAGCAGAGTTGAATACATTAATTTCAACAGAGAAGTGCATCCTGCCTTGTACTGAAAATATTTACTATCTAACCCTCAAATCAAAAGTTTGCTAACTCCTTATCTATGTTGTACACAGTTTGGTGAAAATATGGAAATAGGTTTCATGTCCATGACATCTTGGAGTATTTTTGGGTACAGCACTTATAGGTGGCAACTTGATAACAGATGGCATATATCTTAATACATTCCAAAAATTAGCCTGGTAAGGTACATTCTCTGGGTGATTCTGCTTTAACATTTTCAGGCCTCTTTCTGCTTTCTGAGTATCTAATCATAGATCATCTCTAATATATTTTTCTTATAAGACATGCTATTGGTGCTTCATAATTTGAAATTTCAGGTCTTACTATCCAGTCTGTGCCAGTGCAGGTAACTAATCTTCCATAGGAACTATTTTTTCAGCACCACAGCCATCAGGTATTTTATAAATGAAGTTTATAAATCTGAATATAATCTGAGAATTGATAGGAACCTGTTCAAAAAACACCAAACGTGGGCCGGGGATATGGCTCAGTGGTTCCAGCGCCTGTCTTGTAAGTGCAAGGGCCTGGGTTCGAACCCCGGTAACCACATAACAATACTAGGTGTGGAGACTCACGCCCAGCAGCAACCAGTACCACGTACCACAGTGCTGGGCATGGTGGCTCATGCCTGTAATTCCAGCACTCGGGAGGCAGAGGCAAGAGGATTGCTGTGATGTGAGTTTGAGGCTGAGCTCAGGGCCAGCCTGAACTACAAAGTGAGACCCTGTCTCAAAAAATCTGAAAAACAAACAAACAAACAAACAAACGCTAAGTACTCTTTGAGAGTTCTCTATTAGAAATGTGATAGCTTCATATTGATGGCAAATCACACAATTTGAGAGTTTTTCCCAGTCTATTAAATGGCCTGACTGGTTTAAAGTTTTAAATTTTCTTTCAATTTGTGTTTTGAGGGCTGGGAATTTAGCTCAGTGGTTCCTGCACCTTCCTTGCAAGTGCAAGGTATCAGGTTCAATCCCCGGTAATATCCCACACCACAGTGCCAGGCATGGTGACTCACTCCTATAATCCCAGCACTTGGGAGGCAGCAGTGGGAGGATTGCTAAATTTGAGGCTGAGTTCAGGACCAGTCTGAACTACAAAGTAAGACCTGGTCTCAAAAAAAAAAAAAAAAAAAAAAAAAAAAAAAAAGATTGTGTTTTGATTTTTGGGGGAGGGGAGCCAAAGACTTGTAGTTTCTGTGCTAGTTGATTGACGGTGTCAAGTTGAGTAAATAAAACTCAACTAAATTGGCTCAGCATGGTTCTGGGTATGGAAGACTAACCCGAGAGAGGATTATTGCCAGAATGTTATAAAAGGGATACATTCTTCAGTGGAGCTCCAATGTTTACACATTTAACGAGGATGTCATCTCCTGATCCTTTGGCCTCCTGACACAGTCTTGCCTAGAACAACACGTGAAGCTCCATGCCTTTGGCTGTGCACAGATAGACCTTTTTCACTCAGCCATGGTAACACAATATGTAAATTCTTACATATATGTATATCTTGTGTTATATCTGTTCCTCTAGTAAACACTGACATGGATTCTGGTACCAGAAGTAACACTAGAGAAACAGAATTGTAGAGATGAAACTCTTTAAAGACTTTGGGGATTCCTGGAGTCAGCTAATTTAATGAGACTTAAAGATGTTATGGTCATCCCTTCTAACACTAGGGGAAATATTGACAGTCGTTAGTGTGAACTGTTTAAAGTAACATGCAATGTAAATTCATTTGATTATCGTAATTCACCACTTGTGAGATGTAAGGAGTTCGGTAACTCCATATATGAAAGTTTTGAATATTTTTGTCAGCCTTTGACAAACGAGCCTCAATGGATGAAAGATAGCCTGTTTAACAAATGGTGCTGGAAAAACTGGGTTTTAACTTGCCAAAGACTAAAGTTAGACCTATCTCTTTCAGCATGTACCAAGCTAAAATTAAAGTGGGCAAGAAATCTAACCATTAAAACATACACACTAAACAAACCTACCTTAAAACAGGTTAGGTAAAACTTGAAAACATTGGCTTAGGGAAAAGACTTCTGAACAAAACCTCTATAGCATGAGAAATGGCAGAAGAAATCAACAAATGGGATCTCATTCTACTAAAAAGCTTCTGCACAGCAAAGGAAACCACCAGCAGAGCGAAAAAGGCAACCAACAATATGGGAAAGAATCTTTATAGATGTTCCTAGGACAAAGGGCTACTATCTAGAATATATAAAGAGCTTTAAAAAATCATCCCACCCAAATTTAAAGACCCAATTCAAAAATGGACATCTGAATTGAACAGATACTTTTCAGAGGAAGAAGTAAGAGCAGCTAAGAAGTATGTCAAGAAATGCTCAACAGCATTGGTCATTTGAGAGATGCAGATGAAAACAACACTGAGATTTTATCTCATTCTACAAAGAATTGCTGCTATTTCAGAATTAGCCAGCAACAAGTGTTGACGAGGCTGTGGAGAAAAAAGATCCCTTCTCCTCTGTTGGTGGGAATGTCAACTCGTACAACCTCTGTGGAAATCAGTGTGGAGATTCCTCAAAAAGCATGGATTGGAGGTCTCATTTGACTCAGCCATTGCTCTGATAGGTATATACACAAAAGAATTAAAAGATTCATATCACAGTTACATATGTACACCCATGTTTGTAGCAGCTCAGTTTGTGATTGCTAAATCCTGGGAACAACCCAAATATCCATCACCTGGAGACTGGATAAAGATGTGGTTCTTTTATAGACTGGAGTACTACTCTGCGATAAAAATGATAAGATTGAGTCATTTATACTCAAATGGATGTACCTTGAGGACATCCTCATAAGTGAAATACATAGGTCACAGATGTGTAAATATTGTATCTTTTCTCTGGTATGAGAAAATGAAGATGTAAATGAGTTGTAGTATTATAGTTGATTTTTGTGAAATAGAAAATATTTAAAAGGAAAGGGGGTGTAGGGGTAAATAACGAGGGGAAAAGAATGTGATAGTAATAAAGAAAAAGGAAACAAAGCTTAGATATATAGGGGGTGGGGGGTTTCAGGGTGGAGGGGAGGGGAAAAATCAGAAAGAAATGGCTGCTCACATCATTACAAAAGGAGACAATTGACATGTTGTGACGTTTGTGGAACATTCCCAGAAGACATATGGTGATGAGGACAATTGTCTCAGCTGGATATAAATTCATCTTGCTGTGGCAGTGACTCCTAAGGAGGAATAATCCCACGGGTGAATAAGCAGCCAGCCAAGGTGGCTGGATCCTCCTATGGATAGGCTCTGGCCAGGAAGTCTGAGTGTGAGTAGAATGTGAATCACCTGCTTACTGTAATTTAATTATTATCATTCACTCAGCAAAAAGGAAAGTTAGCTTGGTCAAAATTAATCATCTTAAAAACTGAGTTATTTTAAATTCATTGCATTTGAATATGATAATGAGGCATTTGTCACTCTTATATCCCTGTGGAGAAGATTGTGTGTGTGGTAGGATAGA
The DNA here is from genome assembly GCA_004026965.1 of Petromus typicus. NCBI lineage: Eukaryota > Metazoa > Chordata > Mammalia > Rodentia > Petromuridae > Petromus > Petromus typicus. The sequence goes on along the minus strand of PVIR01019081.1, from coordinate 11,781 downwards.
AAAGGAAAAGGATTAATATAATTTTTAGAGGATGTCTTTTTTTGCTAAATTTGCTGAAAAGTGGTATGTTTCTTGCCTGCCTTTACTTTGTAGGCATGGAAATAGACTTTTAGTTCAAAATGATTTATGAAGGGCCTATATAATTCTTAAATAAGTGAAATGATGTTAGAGAGCCACTGTTTCCATGTTAGAATCACTTAAACTTTTTAAAGTTAATGCCCAGGGACTATCTCTAAAGATTCAGATTTGGTTCAGAGTTAAGTACTTCCTCAATGTAAAATTTATCCATCAAAAGAACTTCTTTTCTATGCACTTAATAAATTATTTAAAATATGGATACACTGTCTGCTGGGGAACCAAACTGTATAATAAATAGACCCTATTGTTGTTGTTATTCTGCTTTATTCAATTCAGGATGTTTTGGAGACAGGTTTAAAGCAGGGAGAATGAATAAAGACCATTTAGCTGTGTTGGGGAGGGGAATACAGATTATTTCCCCTCTGACCTTTTGACGAGTCATTGATAGCCTACTGTGGTGACTTCAGTCTGATCAGAGAACAAATCTCTCCAACATTTGAAATAATCAGAACATTATTCAACACTTACTTCACATCACTTAACCAGTTGACCTTGAAGACTTCTCAAAAAGAAAGATGAACCCTTTTCTCTTATTTTTTGTGTTAGTCAGTTGAGGAGACTTTTGAGAAATAGTCTCTTTGTTAGCCTGTGAAACTGCAATCATCACATATACTTGCAGCTCCCTGAACCCTTGCTCTCACTCACTCACAGTAAGTGCTGGCCTTGGAGGAGAGATGAAACAAAGAGTGAGTCGAAGCAGTTTTTCACTTGCAAGTCTGCATGGCTCACTGACTGGTAAAGATGATAACCGCCCCCCATTTAATCCTCTAATGCAGTGAGCATTAAATTTGGGATAATCCTAAATCATCTTATGTAGCTAAGAAAAGGCCTCCAAAACAAGCTATTAAGGCCTTCAGAAGAAGCTTCAAATATTTACCTATCTTGATCTGTGAGAGTTTATAAATTTATAAGTAAGAATCTTGACACTGTGTGAAAAAAGTGTCTGCAGATATGAGCATATAGTAGAAAAACGGGCAACTCAAAAATGAAATTGTACAGCAGAGTCTTTGTTCTGACATAGACAAGATACAAGCAATCAAAATAAAACTAAACCAAAATCCTGTACTTCCTAAAACTCCAAACAATGCAAAGACTTGATTACTTTCCTGATATGTACCTTCTTTCCACTGAATGTAGTTAAAAATTATAATACTTAAATAAATAAATGCTGCTCCTCCCAATCTTAATACTAAGGCCAAACATTTCTTTTTCTTACCTCTGCTTTTTCTTGGTTCTTCACCCTCCTTTTCTCTCTGTTATTCAGACATCTTATCAGAGGTATCAAGAACAAAATTTCCTACAATAGGGTCACCAATTGCAGCTGGTAAAGGTGAGGCCATTCCCTATACAACCCAGCCTGGGGCCCATGCACTAGTCATTTCAGTGTCTCCAGTGTATTATAACCACTTGATTTTCCTCTGCTCAGGCTAGGATATCAGGCTGATTTAGCAAGAGAACTTTTGCTCTCTGATACTGGTGACACAACTTGTTGTTAATATAAATAAGACTTTTAAAATCAGAGCCAAAACTATGAAAATTTTCTGACCTAACTTTTATCAGGATTCTGTGCAGTGTATGAATGTGAAAGGGACTTGTTATGAAAACATATCTTTTAGCCCTTCCATATAATTTTTTCTATTGAACAGAGTTGGGAAATGTAAAAATAACAGTGTTTTGTTTTCACTGGGAAAATAATATAATGTTAATTGGGATAACAGCTGAAAATAGATGTCTGTTTTGTCAGTTTTTGCTCCATACTGTGATTGATGCAGAATAAAATGTTATCTTTTACTATTTTTGAATGTTTGCTTAAAATCATATAATGTATCATAATTCAATGTGTGCTTATCATAATAGACTAAAGCTTAGTAATAGAATCACTCATCTCATTGCTAATGTTCAAGTGTTCCTTACTGCATACCTCAAACTGTGTTATTCTTAAACAAAGAATATGAATGTAATTGGATGCCAGATTTATGCCTTTCTATGAATTACACACAGTCCAACTTCAACAAATAGAACAAGTGACCCAAAACACTATTTCTAGTACAAATTTTTCAAGGTAACCTGCTTGTTAATACTTAGGTTTAATATCTTACTATTAGAAATTCAAAATGAAAGAACAGTCAAAAGCAGTATTTACCCATGCTGACTGAAAATGAGAACTACATATCAGAGAAAATTATTATTATTTTGGCCTTCTCCTAAGAAGCATTTAGAATAGAATCATAACAGTTGTAACTTTTGGAATGGAAATGCCTATCTTGTGCCATTGCTATTAGCAGTGTTTAATTGTCTTTTCATTTATACAACGGTTTATAGCTAAGAATTTTTCTTAAGTCTCAGAGGAGACTTTGGACTTGGACTTGGACTAAAACTAATAGTGCCCTGGCAATTCTAATAGAGGGACTAAATTTTTTTTTCTAATAAAGATATGCACTAGTCTTTGGGGGGAGGCCAGGGTGGAATGTTATGGCTTGTGTTTGGATGTTCCCCCCACACCTCATGCAGATGAGTTGAGGCTTTTCACAGGTAGTTGAGTCAGGAATGTGTGATGCAGGGGTTAAGGACTGTGATTACTACAACACTACATGTGAGTGATTAGTTTGACACCATCCTAATCCAGGTAATCTGAATAAGATAAAAGGGGCACAAAGATGCTATTAAACTCTCCCTTGTTGCGATTGTTATGGTGTGGGCACCATGAACTCTCTCTCTCTCTCCCTCTCTCTCTCTTTCTCTTTCTCTCTCTCTCTCTGCCTGTCTCTCTCTCTCTCTCTCTCTCTCTCTCTCTCTCTCTCTCTCTTACTTTTGCTGCCTGTGTTTCCCTGTTTGTCATCCCTGCCTGGGATCCAGCTAGCTGATTATGGACTAGAATCTCTCTGAACTATTCCAATCCAGCTGATCATGGACTAGGACCTCTCTGAACTATTAGCCAAATAAACCCTTTCCTCTCTAACTTTAGGTGTTAGATATTTTTCTCAGAAAAGAGAGAAAAGTAACTAACTCAGATATCCATACTTTTAAGCAAAATACTGAGAAAGAAGACAAACAAAAGAAAATTTGATGCATTAATAAGATAAATTTGAAGTGTACTTGAAAAATCAGTATAAGAAGAGAGTGGGACCTTACCAAAGATAAATTAATACCAAAAATGGAAAAAAAAAAAAAAAGAATCATAACAGTTAAGAAATCCTATCATATTCTCCAAATAAAATGCTCCTTGGAATGAGAAACTTTCAGAAATGTAGAAAATAAAAAATCTAGGAAGCCTTTACATTTTCAAAAAGTGATTTCTTTTAATGGATTCGTTACTCCACAAAGGTGAAGTGTGCACTCGGAGATAGACCTTTTATGTTTTTCCTATTTTTGTTCTCTGTTTTACATTATGACTAAACTGTATGTTCCTGTTCAGTATCAGAACATGATTTAGGATGACTAAACCCTGGTTGACTGAGATTGGGAGATTTTTTAGTGCTAAAATCAGGACAGGTCCAGAAAAATACCTTAGGCGGATGTGTTTTCTTTTTGTTTGTTTCTGATTTGCTTTGTTTTGGGCCTGAATACAACTCTAGTTTAAACCAGGGAAAACTTCCATCCCTTGTCTACTGAAGTAATTTCTTGAGATCTTAGACATCTATTATTTTCAAAAGCTTCCCAGGCTGATCTGATGAGCAAGCCAGACAGTAGGAGTAGTTAATTGCTAATGGTGTCAATGGAAATTGCAACAGATAAATATATTCTAAGTTCTTGTAAAACCACTGCAGTTGAACTGAACTTAAAACACAAAACACTTTTTCAAAATATGACTTTTATACAAAACTCAAAGGACTAAAGCATTAGCAATGTATATGGCTTTGAAAAATTTGGAAAGTAGATTTGGACTGGATGATATTACTCCTATTTTCTGACACTTTCCACATTCCAAAAGGGAAGAGATAGAAAGCAGGATTTTGAACAACTCTGTTCCCTCTTAGAATCTTCAAATAAAATGTTATGTTCTCTTGCTTCATACATCAGATTTCTAACTTTTTAGAAGTGAAATTCAGGGCTGGGGATTTTAGCTCAGTGGTTCCAGTGCCTGCCAGTAACCACATACAACAATGCCGGGCATGGAGACTCACACCCACCAGCAATCAGTACCACATACCACAATGCTGGGCGTGGTGACTCATGCCTGTAATCCCAGCACTCGGGAGGCAGAGGCAGGAGGATTGCTGTGAGTTCCAGGCTGAGGTTTAGCTGGTAAAATTTTTTTTTCCATTCTGTAGGTTATCTTTTGACTCTGTTAATGATTTCCTTGGCTGTGAAGAAGATTTTTAGTTTGTTACAATCCTATTGATTGATTATTTGTGTTATTTCTTGCACTATTAGTGTTCAATTTAAAAAGTCCTTATCTAGGACTATGACTTCAATGTCTTTATCTGCCTTATCTTCTAGTAAGTTGTTTAATGTTTAGACTTATGAAAAATTTACTAAGAAAAACTCAAACAATGTAAACATTTAAAAAATTTTTTTGAAACAGCATCTGATTAAGTCACTAAGTAACCCAGGCCAGGCTCCAACTTGCAATCTTTCTTTCTCATTCTTCCAAAGTTCTTGGATCAAAGGTGTGCACCATCATACCCAGCTTTTTGTGAACCTTAAAGCATAAAGTGCAGTATCAATTAGAGATAGCAACAGATCTACCACCTGCACTACCAGTGCAGAATCAGAAAATGACTGACACAGCCCTAGCGGGAAGGTTATAGACTTTATGGCTGCCTTCATAATTGTATGACCTGAGGAAAATGACTTAATGTCTCTAAGACTCAATTTTTTTATCTGTTAAAAGTGGTAATGATATTAACTGAACTATAAAGTTGCTGAATTATATGAAGTAACAAATTCTTGTAATAAATTTAACCTACAACTTTGCCCGTCCTAAGTCTTCATAATAGTTAAAAACTCCTGGGTACAATTCATTGTTGATTACTTACTGGGGTCTTTTGGGCCAAACCTACAATTTATTTTATTTTTCATAATGTCAAATGTGCTACATGTCATGTTCAGAAGGGTCAAGATAGACAGGAATGTTAGTTTCACTTTTTGATGTGTAAATAGATGACAAGAAACTCAGACTGATAGGTCTCTGGATGTTGGTGTCGGAAGCTCTTTTTTGCAGTGACAGGCAATGAAATTGAGGGTGCCTGGGGTGTTTCAAATGCACGGCCTTGAGAATCAGATGATACAGTTCTGGTCTCAGTTTTGTCCTAAACTTATTATTTGACCTTTAATGATCAGTTTTCTGCTTCACTCTTAAATTATCTTCTCCGGAAAATATAGTAGTTAAACTACCCACAATCTCAAATGTCTCATTTTTATAATTATTCTGGATCAAAAGAATATGCATCGATGCAGGAGAATTTCTAGGACGTCAAAGTTTGATAGATAAGAAAGCTTTATGTTTTACAGAGCAGTATGAGACTTCAGTGAAGATTCCAACTTGTAAATTAGTCACACTGTCTCCATCTTTTCCCTCAGTGGAAGAGGAATCACTATACAAAGTAATTAGGACTAAGTAGATAAATTTCCAGGGTACTTGAATGGTGTTGCTTCTGCTCTTAAAAATATTTAATCCAGATATTAGTAGTTGGAATTTGTATTTAACTTAAACATGTTTTTTTTTTTCTTTTTTTGTGAAACAAAGTGAATTACCACCCTGCTTCAATATTATCCCTGGACCTAAACAGATGGATAAAAAATATTTTTGGTCAGTGGTGCAGTAGAATTAGAGAATGTTTACCTTATTTAGTCATGGTCTGGCTGAGTCATTCCAACTGATATTGCTTGGAATAAAAACTAGACCAGATGTTCACGTAAATGAACTAGAGAGATTAACTGGAAGTCCATCATATTATCTTAAAGGGGAGGTGTAATCATCTCCAAAGAATTTCCTGGAGCTGTCACTAAGGTTACTAATTATCATCATAGCAAACACTTTATTATATACACACAATGTGCCAAATACCCTTCTAGGTGCTTGGTATTAACTAATTTAATGAACACCTACAGTTAGCTTTATGGGAGGAATTGTTTTTATCATTATTTTGTAGATAAAGTTACTGAGCTTTAGTTTGCTTGTGGTCACTCAGAACATGATAAAGGCAAATTTGATTCTAAGAACTAAGACTCCTTGGCTCCTGTTTTACACTGCATCATTGTGTCTGTTGTCCTATACTGTGCTTGTTTCTGACTCAAGGTATAGTTAAAAATATTAGGCTGTTCAAACTATTATGAACAGGAAAAATGTAATATCTGTCAAGGGACAAAACTGTTAAAATTTGGGGATATATGTATGTATGTATATACATACATGTATATATATACATATATATATATATATATATATATATATATATATATATATATATATCTTGGATTACCAAGACAGCATGTCTGCTACTTATTGATCTTTTAAAATAATGTGAGGAGGGTGGGAAGAACTGGAGCTTAGGCCTTGACTCATTGCCTACATGAAGTATCTGGAATGTGTTTTGTTATGGTCAAAGCTAAGTGGGTTATATTAGTTGGTGATTTTTGGTTAACCTTAAAAAGAAGCAAAACAAAATTGTTAAATTCTTCTCTTTTCTTGTGGAATCCCAAATATTTCTTTATTGTTCAGGCTCATTGAAATTACTTCACCAGTTCATACTGACATTCTTCTGAGCTTTCCTTAATGTCAGAGAGCTCCTTTTTCTTTTGTTATCATAACTTTTCCAATACTATAAAGGAAGCATAACACACTATTTAAGTTTTAGAACAACAGAATGTATAGTTTGAAATAGTGTTAACAACCAAAGAAATTGAAATCAAGGGCTGGGGATTTAACTCAGTGGCACCTCACCTGCTTGGCAAACTGGAGGTCCTGAGTTCAATCCCCAGTGCATTCTCCACAAAAAAGGAAAAAGTAAAGAAAAAAAATCAGTTTCAGAAATTAGCCAGGATAGGCTTTCCTGAGAGTAAAATAAACCATCTCTAGTATGCCCTTACTGACTACAGAATTTCTGCAGCAGGAAAAAATGTCTCTGATCACCTGAAATTTTTTTTCCTTTAAAGAGAATGTTTTTGCTATTAATGAAATATGATATGTGGTCACTGAATTGAACATTAAAATGTAGAAAATTATCAGCCTTGTACTATGCTAAATGTTAGTGCATTTTTATTTAGTTAGAGATATTTCCATTGTATAAATGCCGCATCCTTCATTGTAAATGCTGACATTAAATTAGCTGTGTTTCTGTGCATGTGTAAATATAACTTTTCATAATTCTCCTGACAGTCATCTGAGTGAAAACTGTATATTTACCTATATAGTCTTTTTATTCCTAAACACCTAGTATGTTCCTAACATTGTTGCTCTACTAAAGAATAGTTCAAGTATTTACTTTTTGCCTGAATATTTCCTTTCTTAGGACTCTTTTCTTTGGGTTAACTTCTCTTAAATGGAATAACTGCTCAAAAATATTGTGTTATGAAGTATATGGCAGATAAACATTTTATCTGCTAATACTTCTGACAGTAAATACTCACAATACACTGCAGTTTGTTTGTCCAACAACCAAAATGAAGTAATGTAGAAAGTAACTATTCCCCTAAAAGGATTCTGAGTTTTCAGGTACTTTGTCTAGTTTCTGAATTTCTCTTTTGTGGGTTCACTCTGCTTTGACATGTGTTTCTCATGAAATTGTGTAGCACTTCAACCTATCCCTTTGCCTACTTCTCTTCCTACCCTACTCTTCCACAGGGATTGAGCCCCCAAAGTGCTATTTGAGGAACCTCTTCTGTTTTAGAATCTGCTTTTGGAGGAACCCATCCTGCAACAAAGCTGTATTCAGATGGTAGCTAAGGCTTGGGTTAGCAAATGTTTTGGTGGAGTTGGGCATCCCTCTGGCTTAGTCACAGGGTAACTTCTGATGCTGTCAACGGCTGATGAGTTTACTCATTAGAAAGCTCTGACTTGGATCTTTGGCTTTTCCTGCCTGTTAATTTCTTCTTAGGACCCCAGTTTTCTACATTCATTCTGCCTTCTTTTTGTCCGTCTCTTGGGGAATCCACTCTGGATATGGTCTTGGAATCATTTAATCATTCACTCATTTCTTTCCACTCCATTTAAACTACTCTGATTGTACTACATTAACTCCTTAAATCTAATAATCTATTCTGAACTCTCATCCAACTGAATCATTTGGCTCAGCTTATTATTCATTCCTTCTTGTGAAACTAGGTTGCAAGAACCTACTCAAATCTAGTAATTAAAACAAGAACTATTCTTAATATTTATTCAGATCGGATTTAATACAGAGTCTTGATGACAAATTGCTGGAAAGTATAATGGACCCTAGTGAGGAAACCCAGAGATCAGCAACTGTGAAACAGTACCACCCTTGGCTGCAGGGACAAAGAGGATAGGAAGCTGTAGGTCAGCCTTTGGGATGAGCATGAGTCAGAAGCTAGAACTCTGCAAAACTTGTTTGATAGAAGCTGAGGGCAAGGATGAGACAAAAACTACTGCACATACTGTCCAGGGAGGAAGTGGGACTCCTTTCTTCCTTCTAGTTTCCTGTTACTTCCCTTAATACTCTAATCCTAGCTGGAAATCTAAAGCCAGAATCTAGGGCCATCAGCCTGCAGAAGTCAGCTCCACCTCATGCAGACTAGAACTGGAGAAGGATGAGAGGTAGAATGAAACTCCAGAGGTCCAAGTCTGACACAAAACACTTGCCTCATCCCCTACTTTGCTATTTAGTCCTTCTCAGTCTTTAAATTGGCTCTGATTCTTCTTGGTCTCAATATCGAGTTGCTTCTGAGCTCAGGCCTTGATCTACCATCTGTTCTGGTTGTCTATGAATGGTTTATACCACTCTTTTATCCACAGAATAATTTATTGTCCTTATGAGTTTTGGGGTTTGTCAGGCTCAGCTAGGCAACTCTGGCAAGATCTATACAACTCATGGGAAGCACTCATGGGAAGCTGATCAGTGATCTTGCTTCAGGAGTGCTTCAATCTTGCTTCAATTCAGTTGCTAAAAGTGTGGCTGGCAGATAGCACTCCTGCTGGCAACCTCTCTCAGGAAATGCCTCAGTTTACAAGGGTAACCTTGACCAAGATGTCTCACCTTTCTCAGGGTGGACCACATCCAGTTACAGATTAACATGGACATACAAAGCCCAGCCCTCATCTCAACTAGAGGTAGCAATAAAGAATCATTCCATTTTTAGATCTCCCTTTTATTCTGCCATAAATAATGATAAGTTTGATTCATTTATACTCAAATGGACGTACCTTGAGGACATACTCATAAGTGAAATAAATAGGTCACAGATGTGTAAATGCCACATCTCTTCTCTGGTATGAGAAACTGCAGACATAAATGAGTTCTAGAGTATTTGATAGGTACGGTGAAATAGAAAATACACAAATGGTGAAGGGGCAAGTATATGTATTGTGGGGAAAAATGTGATGGTGAAAAAAGGAAACAAAGCCTATGTATTTATGGGGTTGGGTGTTGTAGGGTGGGTAGGAGATTGGGAATAAATGAGAATTAAAACACATCATATACTTGTACAAATTTTCAATGTCGATAGTGATCATGATGTGTATATAAAATGTACCAATAAAATCAATAAGTAAAAATGTTTTGGAGAATTCAATAGTAAAACCATCAAGATCAGGACTTTTCTTTGTTGTTATGTAGGTATTCCTGTATGTTCCTGACTATCTGATGGATGATTCCTTCTGGTCTATCAGTGCTTCATTCAATTGCCTTTTTCCTAATAAGTCATACATTAACCCCTTCATTTAAAATTGAAATAATCTCTTTCAGCTTTATTATCCTAATTCCTGTTTCTCTACTCTGTATTTTGTTGTACAACATTTATCACATTTTATATTACTATAGAACTGATTTTTTATTTTGGTAATGATATGGACTTTTGCTTTTTTTTTTCTGCTGAATTCCAAATCCTTAGATCAATATCTGGCACATGTTAGCTACTGAATAAATACTTGTTGAATGAATGAATCATTATAATTCAGTTCTCTGCCATAAATGCATTCATTCACCCCTCTTAGGCATGCATTCATCAGTGCATGGAATTTACCACCTTAATCAGTAGTTGGTTTGTGATTCAGTTTAGGTCAATGGGATAAAAGAAAATCCTTGGCAGATAATTTCAGAAGTGCTTCACTGTTCTGAGATGGAAGAGCTTCCAAAAATCGTCCAATGTCTTGAATTGTATGGCATAAAAATATGAAATTTGTATCTACTGCAGCCATTTTGCCATGAGAGTAGCCATCTTCAAGATAAAGCTGTCATCATATAGCTTAGAGTACATTGATAGCAATATGGGTCCTTAGCATTCTTGAGTTGGGGAATCAGCGAATCATGAAGATTTGCTAATTCTGAACTCTTTAGTTACAAATGACACTACATCTAATTAGCCAACTAAGCCAATTTGAGTTATGTTTTTATTTTTTATGGGATTGAGAATCAAACTCAGGAGCTTGAGCTTGCCAGGTGCAGTGCCACTAAGCTATACCCCCAGTCAAGTTGCCTTTTTATTAAATAAGGACCCTTACCACAAAATTAAGAGTCTTAATTGAAAAACTTGTACAACAAAATTTACGTTCTGTGGTGTATAGTTCTATCCAGGTCTACCTAACATGGCTTAATCAAATCTTATATTTATCTACTAAATTCTTCTTGCTTTTCTCTTTTGTTAACTATTTCATATATACTTGTATCAAATTTCCTGGGTTCAGGAATGTCTTTGAAAAGAGCAGATTTTCTATTTCTAATTATACTTGTGAGTTAATCAAAATTGTTCTGAAAATTGATCCAAGGAAACAGACTTGGTCATGGATGCTATTGAGTTCTGATTACTTGAACTTATTTCTGGTCCATCTAGGCCAAATATCAGAGAATTGTATGATTTCTGTTTACTGGTTGCATCGTATTTCCCACAACTTTTCTCTTGGTGCATCCTGTACTAGCTATGCTACCTTCTTCTTATCTCTCAAAATACCAAGTAGTGTTCTGTCTCAGTGCTTTTGAACTTGGCATTTCCTCAGCTTGGAGCATTCTTTCTAGTTTATATTGTTTCACTCAAATTCTTCAGGACTTTAAAATGTCATTTTCTTAGTGAGGTCTTCAATGACCTCCTTATTCCCATTCCTGTCTTTATTTTACCATATAATATTTACCAACTTCTTTCATAGAGTTTACTATTTGTTGTTATAAGTAGGAATCTTATCCCTTTTTTGTTACTATAACTCCAATGTCTTAAACAATGATGGACATACACATGAATAGAGATCCAATGAATGTGTTTTGCATTTTTTAGTGAGTGAATGAATGAATGAGTGACTTCACACAGAAGGGTATACATAGAAAAAGCATTTTTTGATGAAATCACCATGCATGGATTCTATATCAATATTATATCTAGTGCATTATCACTTCTATGCATACTTCAAAATATTCCATTCAATAGATTCTTGCAAATGAGAGAGCATACATAAACACAAAAATCCATGCATCATACATTGCATTCTTCATGGAAAGCATAGTGAGGCACCCAGTCCCAAAAACCACTGATAGC
>PVIR01019080.1:0-32437 GCA_004026965.1 Petromus typicus | reverse complement strand
AAGGAGAGGCTTGAGAGAATATTTCTGGGAGCAGAAGGGATGGAGAGGGAAGGAAGCGTAACTGGACATTGAGGGGAAACTGTGAGAAAATTGGAACCTGTTCATATGCCAGTTAGCTTTGTGTTTGAGTCTTCTATGCACAACATTCCTGACTTTACCATGACAGCAACTATTTAGATTAAAGCACTAATTAATCCTCATCCTCTTTTTCACACATACATAGACACTTCTTCATATGCAACATAGGAGAAAAGGAAAAGAGGGAAGGTACAAGAAAAAGAAAAAAGCAACAACCAAAAAAAAAAAGAAAAAAGAAGAAGAAAGAAAAAATACAACATAAGCAGCAGTTTTCCATCAACACCATCAACACCAGTTGGATCACCTTCACTTGTGACAGGTACTGCTTAGTGGCCCCGACCTGGAGGGCAAGCTCCTTCATCCTCAAGCTCTAAAAACTCACTCCATTCCTTGCAGTCTCGAATGGAAAAATGTTTGGACATAATGGATGATGCTATCCATGTATTGTGGAAGCAGGCTATGGGACCCTCCACCAGTTTCCCTGCTGGTCAAAGTGATATTCACAGTTTATTGAGACTATTCCATAATGCACCAGTTGAAAGCCTCAGTTTAAACTATGGAGGCTCAAGCCTTGTTACCAACAATTGATTGGCTTTAGTGGTTGAAGCTCATTGGAAAAATTCTTTTAATCTCAATGGCAGTCATCCAGTCCTGTCTAGTACTGTCGCTGCATCAGACACAGACCTAAGTGATAAAACACACAGAACTACAGAGGTGGCTTACAAAATCAATCTAGAACTATTGTTTCAACAGAAATCAAGACTGAAAACAAAGAAAGATGAGAACCTTCATGAAGCTCTTCTTCAGATGATATTGTTAGACCTGAACAGGTCTATCTCGGGAGACACGCCTCAGGGAAACACACAACACGGTATCGATGCAAGCAGCAAGAGGTTTATTCGGGGACCGGCGCCGGGACCGTCCTTACAGGCAGGGAAGGAACGGTCCCGAAGGGAAAAATTGCATAGCTTTTATTCACGTTTTCGCGGGCTTTGGGTTAGGTGTCTTCTTTCTATTGGTCAAATGGGTATACTTTTAAATTTACAGGTTAGTTTAGCTTTTGGCGGGCTGACATAGCGGGAATGGTCGTTGCTTCAGCTTTCTGCGGGAATGGGGAAGTTAGTCGATTTAACCTTATATGGGACTGAAGAAGCTTTTACAGGAATGAGGAAGTTGACTCAGCTTTTGAGAGAAATTGGGACTTGGGAAATCGAAACTCAGGCCTGCAAGTTTTTGTGGCAGGGTGAAGCCTGTGCTAAATTTTAGCTTTACAATATCAGAATATGAATCCTCCCCAAAAGATATCAAGGTCTTGGGTCAAGGATTTAGCTCAGTGGCTCTGGTGCCTACCTTGCAAGTGCAAGGTCCTGGGTTTGATTCCATACAATAATGCTGGGTGTGGTAACTCACGCCCACCAGCAATCAGTACCACATACCATAATGCCCACAATGCCGGATGTGGTGACTCACACTTGTAATCCCAGCACTCTGGAGGCAGAGGTGGGAGGCTGAATTGCTGAGTTTGAGGCTGAATTCAGAACCAGCCTGAACTACAGAGTGAGATATTCTCTCAAAAAATTAAAAAAAAAAAAAAAAGATATCAAGATCTCGTCTAGTGGCAAAACAAGTAGTACTAATGAAGATGAGGTTCTGCATCCAGAGCAGAAAATAGAAAGGGAGAAGGAAATCATCACAATAGCTAACAATGCTAGAGAACACTTGTACATGAGGGATCTTAATGAATCATTTAAAGAGCTTGGCTGAAGGTGCCAGCTTCACTTGAAAAATGGAAAGCCCCAAACAAAACTCCTTATCCTTCATCAGGCTGTGGCCATCATCCTTAGCTTAGAAGAGCAAGTCAGAGAGAGAGGAACCTTAACCCCAAAGCAGCCTTCCTTAAGAGAAAGGAAGAAGAAAAAATCTCTGCCATGTTGCCAGAGCCACCAACCATACTGCCAGTAAACCATCCTGGGCTTCATGAAACTACCATCCTTCTGGGTCATATGTGAACATTAGCCAGTTTTAATATGATCAGTAGGCTAGATAGAAGGTGACTTCCCCTTATAAGGACATGGACAACTCAGACATGGAAGACACAAACCTGACAGGAGGGAGAAGAAAAGCAAAACACTTGAAGATAGGAAGCGCATCAGACAGAACATCAACCCCATAAGATCTTTGCAACCTATCATTTTGTTGCAAGCAGTGTCCTTTCTGCACTGAGATGTCTCGATCTTTCCACTCACCACGGAAGTTGCCATGTGCCTAAACTGAACTGACAAATGCATTATAACTACTAATTTTATTTATTGCTATATAATGGTAAGGTCTACATTTAAAGGGGAAAATGTTGATGTTGAAAGTTGATCTGCATTCAGCAGATGCCAGCATTTGTTAAAGCTGAAAACCAAACAATGAGAACCACTGGCATTTAGCATTCTCAGCATACCTGTGAGTGTCTTAAAAAGGAAGAGAAAAGTCTTTGGTTGCCCTCTCCTCTACTTTTGTCCATGTGAATAGTGTTTTCCTGAAACAGCATTTTCTCACTCTCATTTTTCATGCATTTTTATTTTCTCTTTGTGAGAGAAAATATTTATATTTGGTCTCTGAATCTAAGTAGTTATGGTTACAGTCAAGAAGCACGGCCCTGTGTGCTTTACACATGTACCCATAGTGGTGAGCAGAGACCATTTGTGACCATAGCCTATCCAAGATGTTAAAAGGGCAATTTTTTTTTTTTTTTTTTTTTTTTTTTTGAGACAGGGTCTCGCTTTGTGGTTCAGGCTGGCCCTGAGCTCAGCCTCAAACTCACATCACACCAGTCCTCCTGCCTCTGCCTCCCAAGTGCTGGGATTACAGGCGTGAGCCACCACGCCCGGCACTGTGGTATGTGGTACTAGTTGCTGCTGGGCATGAGTCTCCACACCCAGTATAGTATATGATTAACCAGGGGATTCAACCCAGGTGCTTGTGCTTGCAAGACAGGTGCTGGAACCACTAAGCCAAATCCCTGGAAAAGGGCGAATTTTCCCCTAGGTTTTCCCCCTCAAATAAACATTGTTTTATTTATTTTTTTTTCTTTAGGTTTTTTGAGACAGGGTCTCGCTTTGTGGTTCATGCTGGCCCTGAACTCAGCCTCAAACTCACATCACAGCAATCCTCCTGCATCTGCCTCCTGAGTGCTGGGATTACAGGCGTCAGCCACCACGTCCAGCACTGTGGTATGTGGTACAGATTGCTGCTGGGCATGGGTCTCCATGCCCAGTATGGTATGTGGATACCGAGGATCGAACGCGGGTCCTTGCGCTTGCAAGACAGGCACTAGAACCACTGAGCTAAATCCCCGGCCTGACATTGTTTTATTTCTAATAATACCAATACTTTTCAAGCTTCTAGATTTCATAGTAAAGCTTGTAAGACAAAAAAGTATAAATTACAAGAGAAGACTTTACTTTTTAGAAATTGCTTTGTTTTCCAAGCAGTAAATATTATGTAATATAGTATTTGTAAACTGTTAGCTGTAAGTACAAAATTCATTCGAAACACAAAGATGATTTTATTTTTTAAGCCATAACTATGGTGAGCATACCAAGATCCAGTAGTAACCAAGCCTATGGTATGAAAAACCAGATTAGCATTGATCAGTAATACTGTGCATCAGGCACCTATTTTATCCTTCAGAGTGATATAGACATCATAATGACCTTAAACTTTCATGAAATCTGTCTTTCACCACCACAAACCTGGGAGAGAAACACACGCTAAACAAGGTTGATTGGCTTAGTAATTCTCAAAGCCACACAGAAGAACCCAAATCACTACGTAATTTAAAGATTTCTGTTAATTTGAAAGAACAAAAACAAGGCAGAACTTCAGATCCTCCAATCAGGATGATTTCCTAACAAATCCGCTGTTTGTGACTTAGTAGACTTTTTGGTTACCTTAATTTGCATATATTCTCCAATTATATCAGACGCTGGCTGTGGCCTTGTTCTTCATTTCAGCATTAACTGGCTAAACGAAGTTGTTGCTTATGATGTGTGAGTGAACATACAGAACTTCCTGGTCTTTTTCTTCAAAGCATGTTGTCTTTTTTCACTATATTAGACTTTGCAGTATGCCCAGAAGATTTCCTTCATAAAAAAGAAAAAAAAACCATTTGGCTTATTTTTTACTGTGGCTAGTCTTTTATACAAAAAACTTGTAAGAAAATTTCTTAAATGTTATTCTTTTTAGATTTTTGAAATTGAAAGTTTTCAGTAAAAAGTTTCTTACTTTATTGTATTATGTTAGGTAGAAAAAAATGTAGGGTTATTTATCATAACCTGTTCATTAATATTAGAAATTTAAAACAGCACTTTAAGACCATAGTAGATTCTAGCATATCATGTAGTATCTATGGAGTATTGTAAAAGTTAACATTTAAGATGAAATGTTTCTCATCTTGTTCTTTAGTTTCCACTACTAATTTATTGCAGATTTGTATCCTGTGTCAAATGCAAGATATTATTGATAAACCTTTCAACAAGAAGAAGTTCAAATTTTTTGTCACTGTAACAGAAAATACAATATGTATATAACTTTTATGTAGCAATAGATATGCCATCTTTAATATAAAGAAGCACATGGCTTAAACACAAGTTATAGTACTTTCCTCCCTTGCCCTTCTCCCTCTATTGTTCCCCTTCCTATTTGAACATATTATTCCTATTTCCAATATATATTCTACATGTTGATCCTATTTACCCTTTCAGTTTTCCACACCAAAGAAACAACAAAATAGTTAAACACATGTGTCTGATTTATTTCACTTAACAGTGTGCTATCAAGGTGTATCAGTTTACCAAGAAATGTCTCAAGTTTATCTTTTTTTTATGGGACAGTGGTACTCTATTGCAATTAAAAAAAAAAACCCACATCTTTTTTATCCATTCATTGGTTGATAGATATTTGGGCTGGTTCCAAGATTTACCTGTTATAAACTCTGCTGCTATAAACATGGATGGGTATGCATATATCGCTGTGGTATGATGGTTTTAATTCTTTTGGAAATATACCAAAGGAGAATAACTGGCTGAAATGGAACCTCTAGTTTTAGTGTTTCAAGGAATATCCACATTTATCTGCACATTGGTTGCACAAGTCTACACTCCCATCAACAGTAGAAAAAGGTTCCTTTTTTTTGTAGTCCCACCAGCATTGTTATTGGTTGATTTTTTTAATAGAAGCCATTCTTTCTGGCGGGAGAACTTCAGTTTTGTATTAATTAGCACCTCTTGAATGACTAGTGATGTTGAACATATTTTCATATATTTATTTGCCATGTCTACTTCCTTATTCTAGAACTATTTATGCATTTCAGATTCCCTCTTTTATTTATTTATTTATTTAAATTATTATTATTATTTTTTTTTTTTTTTTGAGACAGGGTCTCGCTTTGTGGTTCAGGCTGGCCCTGAGCTCAGCCTCAAACTCACATCACAGCAATCCTCCTGCCTCTGCCTCCCAAGTGCTGGGATTACAGGAGTGAGCCACCACGCCCGGCACTGTGGTGTGTGGTACTGGTTGCTGCTGGACGTGAGTCTCCACACCCAGTATGGTATGTGGTTAACCGCGGATCGAACCCAGGCCCTTGAGCTTGCAAGACTGGCACCGGAACCACTGAGCTAACTCCCTGGCCCTTTTATTTATTTTTTTTAATGGGGACTTCAAATTTAGATGATCTGTTTGTTTTGAGTGCTTTATATATTCTAGATATCAGTCCTTTGTCTGAGGAATAGCTGGCAAAATGTTTTCCCACACTGAGTTGTCTCTTCACTCTGTTAGTACTTTCTTTTGCTGGGCAAAAGCTTTTCAGTAATATTAGATCCCAGTTGATTCTTTGTGATATTTTCTGTTTGATCAGAGTTTTGTCACTGAAGTTTTTGCCTATACCAAACAATTTCTTCAAGAGTTCTACCTATTCTATCATCCAACAGATTTCTGTTTTAGTATTTATATCTTTGACATGTTCCAATATTAGTTTAGTGCATGGTAAGAGACAGGCTATAGGTTCAGTCTTCAGCATGTGGAAAAACAATTTTTTCTAGCACTATTCATTTATTTATTTATTAGGTTTTTTGAGACAGGGTCTCGCTTTGTAGTTCAGGCTGGCCCTGAGCTC
The DNA here is from genome assembly GCA_004026965.1 of Petromus typicus. Classification (NCBI taxonomy): domain Eukaryota; kingdom Metazoa; phylum Chordata; class Mammalia; order Rodentia; family Petromuridae; genus Petromus; species Petromus typicus. The sequence goes on along the minus strand of PVIR01019080.1, from coordinate 26,196 downwards.
AGCCTCAAACTCACATCACAGCAATCTTCCTGCCTCTGCCTCCCAAGTGCTGGGATTACAGGCGTGAGCCACCACAACCAGCACTGTGATATGTGGTACTGATTGCTGCTGGGCATGAGTCTCCAGGCCCAGTATTGTATGTGGTTACCAAGGATCAAGCCCTGGTCCTTGTGCTTGCAAGACAGGCACTGGAACCACTGAGCTAAATCCCCAGCCCTCTAGCACTGTTTATTAAAGAGGTTGTCCTTCCAGTGAAGGTGCTTGGCTTCTCGGTCAAAGATAAAGTGGCAGAGTATGTTCGGACTTGTTTCTGCATCTTGTAATCTGTTCCATTGATCCTCAGGTCTGTTTTTTGTCAGTGCCATGCTGTTTTTATCAGAGTATCTTTGTAGCATAATTTCAAATTGGGGATTCTGATGTCCGCTGCCTAGATTTTGTTGTCCAGAATTGCTTCTATTTTTTGTTGTTGTTGTTGTTGTTTTGAGACAGGGTCTCGCTTTGTAGTTCAGGCTGGCCCTGAGCTCACTATGTAGCTCAGGCAAGCCTTAAACTCAGCAATTCTCCCACCTTTATCTCCCAATTGCTGGGATTATAGGCATGAGCCACTACGCCCAGCACCTGCTTCTGATGTTTTAAGTGTAGTCTTGTTCCAAATGAATTTTAGAACTTTTTTCTAGTTCTGTGAAGTATGCTATTAATATTTTGATACAGAGTAAATAAATTTGCATAACAAATTTGAAAGTATGGCTATTTTCATTATATTAGTTCTTCTGATCCAAGAACAAGGAATACCTTTCCATTTTTTGATACTTTCTTTTATCTCCTTTTTCAGAGTATTATAGTTTTCAATGTAAAGTTCTGCTTCCTTCATTAGGTTGATTCCAATATATATATTTAATTTGGGAGGATGCTATTTTAACAGATGTGGTTACCCTAATTTCTCTCAGGGAGTTTGTTATTTATATACAGGAATACTACTTATTTTTTAATATAGACTTTGTATCCAACTACATTACTGAATTTGGTTATTAAACGTAAAAGTCTTGGTGGATTTTGGGGGGTCTTCCTTATAATGTGTCATCTGTTAATAATGATAATTTTTCTTCCTTTCTTATTCTGATCGCTCTTATTTATTTCCCTTGTCTAATTGCTCTGGTTAGTGTTTGCAGACCTATATTGAAGAGCTATGGTAACAGTGAGCATCTTTATCTTATTCCTGATTTTAAAGTGGAAGCTTTCAGTTTATGTTCATTTAGTATGATGTTGGCTGTTGGTTTGTTATTTAGTTGGCTCTTATAAGACTGATATAAAGATCATCTATTCCAATTTTCTGTAAGATATTTATCATGAATGGATATTGGAGTTTGTCAAACACTTATTTCTGATCCTATTACAATCATGTGGTTTTTAACATTGATTCTGTTAATATGGTGTATAATAGTTACTGATTTGCATCTGCTGAATCATCCCTGAATCCAAGGAATGAATCATATTTGATTATGGTGTACAATCCTGATTATTTACTCCATTGTGTTTAATAGTATCTTATTGAGGACTTTTGCATCTATGTTCATCAAGGAGATTTGCCTGTAGTTCTCTTTTATGGCTGGATTCTTCACTGGTTTTGTTTCAGGGTAATGCTTGTTTCCAGGGATGATTGGGACTACTGCTTCTTTTTCAATTTCATTAAAAAGTCTGAGAAGTAATGGTATGAGATATCCTCCAAATTTCTTACAGAATTCAGCAGTGAATCAGAGCATAGGGCTTTATTGGTAGTTTTTACCTTTGACAAATGGAATGTCATTGACTGATATTTGGTTCTTTACAATTTTTATATCTTCTTGATTCAGCTGTGCTAATCCTATGTATCAAGGACTGTCCATTTCTTCTGCATCTTCCATCTTATTCAAGTACAAGTTTTTAAAGTAGGTATTAATCTGGATATTTTTAGCATCCCTTATGACTTCAGCCTTTTCATGCCTAATTGCATTGATTTTAGCCTCTTGTTTCTCCACTCCCTCCATTTCTGAATAAAGTTAGCTAAGAGTTTGTCTTATTTACTCTTTTAATGAACCAGTTCTTTGATTCATTGGTTATATTTATATAATTTAGGCTTACTTATATTAATTTTTGCTCTGATTATTACAATTTTCCTCCCTTATACACACCTTGGGTTTCACTTGCTCTTCTTTTTTAGAAGCTTGAGTTTCAACACTAGGTTATTTATTTGAGCTTGCACTGTTTTTCTGACGTGGGAATTCACTGTTATAAGTTTTCCTTATACTTTCACTGTGTCCCATAAGTTCTGGGATACTGTACTGACATTTATTGTAGAAATTGTCTTATTTGTTAATTTCATCTCATTGTTCAACAGGGAGTTATTTAATTTCCCTGTGTTTTTGTAGTTTCTTTTGCCATTGATTTCCAATCCCATCGCATGACAATCTGATAATAAACATGGTTTTATTTCAATTTATTTTCATTTACATAAGCATGGTATATGAGCTAGTGTGTAGTATATTTTGGAGAAAGTCCCATGTACAGCTGAGAATCTGTTTTCTGATGTTGTGTGGTAGAACACTGCAGATATCTATTAAGTCCATTTGGTTAAAGGTTTGGTTCAAAGCTGATTTTCTGGGTTTTTTGTTTCTAGTGTTTTGATGTTTCATTTAGTTGATCTATTTGTGACAAATGGGTATCAAGGTCTTCCATTACAATTGTACTACCGATTACTTGATTTTTTCATGTCCATTAATCTTTGTTTTATATGGTTGAATGTGCTGATGTTTGACACATAATATGATTGTTATCTATTCTTTTGGATTGTTCCCAAAATTAGTATGTAGTGAACTTTTTCTCTTCTAATAAATTTTGGCTTGATATCTATTTTGTCTAGAATTAAGAGAGCTACTGCTCCTTTTTTGTGGGTTCTTGTTGCACAAAATGTGTTTCATCCTGACTTTAAGTTTCCTTTTAAATTAAATGTTTCTTGTATACTGCATATCATTAGGTTCTGTTTCTTGATCCATTCTGCAGATCTGTATCTTTCAATTGGTATAGTGAGACTATTGACATTGGGAATTATTATTGAGAGGTATGGGCTTTTACCTGTTATTGTATTATTTTCCTGCTGCTGATTTTTTTCTTTTTCCTATCATTTAGCTTCATATCTCACCAGGAATATTCATTCCTTTTCACTTATTGCTAATGTTGGCTTCACTTTATCTTTCTAGGAATATCCATTGGAATTATTTGTAATGCTAGTTTAGTGGTTATGAATTTCTTGAAGTGCTGCTTGTCATAGAAATACTTTTACTGTGCCAGGGAGTTAGCTCAGTGGTTCCAGCACCTGTCTTGCAAGCGCAAGGACCTGGGTTCGATCCCCGGTAACCACATACAATACTGGGTGTGGAGACTCACGCCCAGCAGCAACCAGTATAATATACCACAGTGCCGGGCGTGGTGGCTCTTGCCTGTAATCCCAGCACTCAGGAGGCAGAGGCAGGATTGCTGTGATGTGAGTTTGAGGCTGAGCTCGGGGCCAGCATGAACCACAAAGTGAGACCCTGTCTCAAAAAACCTAAAAATCCTAAAAAAAAAAAAAAGAAAAGAAATACTTTTGCTGGCAATTTTCAAGGATAATTTTGCATGCTACATAAATTTGAGTGTGATATCTGTCTTTTAGGGCTTGAGATACTTCACTCTAGTCCTTATGGAATTTTAGGTTTATGTTGAGAAATCTAATATAATTCTAATGGATTCAACTTTACATGTGATTTGTTCTTCTAAGAGCTTTCAGGTCTTTGTATCTGTGATGGACTTTTGGTACATGGCACAAAGGTGTTCTCAGTTTGTGGCTATTTGGAGTTCTGTATCTCAGTTATCGGTACACTTATTTTTTTCCTTATATCTATGATGTTTTCTATCATTATTTTTGTGGAGGCTAAACTGTGTTCCTGTTTCACTCAATCAACCCTGGAATATGTCTGATCAACACTTTCTCAAGGGACATGGCAGGCTCTTAGACCAGGATCATTCAGGAGCTGTAATCTCTCGAAGGATTCACATGTGAGCAGAATCTTGCACTTTCTCTGAAACTCATGGCACCCAATGGTCCAGACCAACACTACGTTCTTCCTGAAGTATTCTGTAATCACTATCAATTTTGTCTCTGTAGCTTGGTCTGCCTTTCCTACAAGACACAAGCCTAGAGCTAGGAAGAAAGTACAAATTGTTGTTCTTCTTGCACTGTCTTCTGTTTCTTCAGTTTCTCTCTAAGTTTTGATTTTCCAGTCAGATTCTTCATAGTTCCTGGGGTTCTACTTTTTTCTTTCTTACTGAAGTTGTCAATTTACAGGCCTCTCTTTGGTTTATTCCATATAACCTAGAGTATTTCCATTTTTATTTAATTTCTTTTTCAGGCTTTAATAACACTATTTTTAGATCTTTCATTATGATTCTACAGGTGTATGAGGTCCAGAGTTAAGAAAAAGTTTCCTGCATGTTCTGGGCAGTGGTTAAATTTCAGATTCTTCAAATAGCCTCCACTTACAATCATTCTGGCTGCATAAAAGATGTGTGACTTGCTATTGATACCAAAGTTGTTTCCATTAGTGTTGCAGGCAAGAGTGGGAGATGTCCGCACCATTGGATGTTACTGAAAGTTTTGACTTCCCATTCAACACTATCTAATGAAAAGAAAGTTTGCCTACTTAAAAATGGGTAGGTATTTAAATTTAAAACCACTACATGGCTATTATTATTATTATTATTATTATTATTTTTTTTTTTTTTAGGTTTTTTGAGACAGGGTCTCGCTTTGTGGTTCAGGCTGGCCCTGAGCTCAGCCTCCAACTCACATCACAGCAATCCTCCTGCCTCTGCCTCCCGAGTGCTGGGATTACAGGCGTGAGCCACCACGCCCGTCACTCTGGTATGTGGTACTGGTTGCTGCTGGCGTGAGTCTCCACACCCAGTATTGTTATGTGGTTACCGGGGAATCGAACCCGGGCCCTTGTACTTGCAAGACAGGCGCCGGAACCACTGAGCTAACTCCCCGGCCCACATGGCTCTTATTATTAAAAGTGATGAAAGTGTTCACTCTCTACTGAGTCCTCATTTATCTCAGTAATGGAATCAAATTATAATCAGACCAGGTTAATTGACGTTTTACTATTTAGCCTTTTCAGATATAGGTGAAGGTAATGTAATGGTTTTTTTCATGATAATCCACTAGGGTAGAATAGTCTGAACTTTTTTCTTGCAACATTGGCCATTACCTCATGATACGGATAAAGCAAACCTTTGTAGTACTTTGTTTTCTGCAGTGTAGTTCAGTGGCCCAGTGTCTACCTAGCAGCACAATCCCAAGTTTGATTCCAGTACCAAAAATAAATGTGAATTTCTAATTGGTATTTTGAGTATTGCATGCTTATTCATTACCCAGTCTGTGTATATATGGCCAAAAGTAAAGTGCTCTATCATTTTGGTATCCCAAGTTTCCCAGTGTCTACCTTTTGGTCCTCACTACTCAATTTTTTCCAAACATGCATTTTATATGATAATATACAAGATTTTTAGCTGCAATTAGCAGGAGAAATAGGCAGAAATACGTCAATTCCATCTTAGACTGAAACCAGTAGTTTTTCACTTTTATTTTGAACACTTTCAAAACCCTTCGGTGTCTTGTACTTAACTAAAATAATTTTAAGTATAATGAATATCTCTTATTTATTGATTTTGTTGATCTTTATGTATTTTATTATATCTTGAGGTGTTTTTTTTTTTTCTTTTTTGAGGTAGCATCTTGCTATGTAGGTTTCATTTAGTCTTAGACTCCCTATGTAGCCCAGGGTGGCTTCAGATGTGCACAGATCCCCCTAACTTAGCCTCCTGAGTGCTACTATTAGAAGTGTACACTACCACAATCAGTGATCCTTACATATCTTAGATTTGCATTTTTAGATTTACTATAAGTACTTTTTCCAATAGGTTGCTCTCTAACTCTTGTCTACCCTGCTGTCATAGAAGCATGAATTATCATGTTCCACAGTCAAAACAAACAATAAACACGCCAGACCCAAAGATGAGCCAAAAGTAAGGGGGGGGGGATGCTGTCTCAGCTTCAAAAACACTTGAGTATTTTCCATAGGTTAATGTTTTATCAAACACTGATGTTGAACAATACAGTACATTTGTTCATAATGTGGAAAAATTACTTTTTCCACTATGAACAAGCTAATTTAACCTTCTGGGAATTTTTTTTAATAGCTGTATTTCTAAATTAAATATCCAGATGTTCAAAAGTAGTATATTCCTACAAAATCTTTTCAAGAAACATTTTAATGTCTTTTGCATTCTCCCTTTCATAACTATTAAATTTATGTGTTCATGATTATCCTGTGGATTAACTTTTCTTCTTGTAGAAATATGCTCATTAATTTTTTTTTTTTTTTTTTTTTTTTTGAGATAGGGTCTCGCTTTTTTGCAGTTCAGGCTGGATCTGAGTTCATCCTTGAACTCACAGCAATCCTCCCAAGTGCTGGGATTACAGGTCTGAGTCACCATGCCTGGCACTGTGGTACGTGGTTCTGATTGCTGTTAGGTGTGAGTCTCCGCATTCCAGCATTGTATGTGGCTACTGGGGATCGAACCTGGGTCCTTGCACTTGCAAGGCAGGTGCTGGAACCACTAAGCTAAATCCCTGGCCTCATCGATTGTTCTTTTAGGGAATGCATCTGTGACAAAGATTTTTTTAGTTTTTACATATCAAAAAATATATTTTGACTTCAACAAAAAAACAAAAATTCAGATATGTATTATGAAATCAAATATCTATTAGATAATTTTATCTTTGGCATACTGTTATAGCTAGATTTTATTTCCAAAAGATTTGTCTTACTACATTAGCAAGAACTTCAAGCATGACAGTGACTTGGAATGGAGGGTGGTTTATCCCTAGTTATTGATCTTAGAGGAAAAGCACCTAGTTTTTTTTTTTTTAAGGTTTTTTGAGACAGGGTCTCACTTTGTAGTTCAGGCTGGCCCTGAGCTCAGCCTCCAACTCACATCACAGCAATCCTCCTGCCTCTGCCTCCCAAGTGCTGGAATTACAGGCGTGAGCCACCACGCCCGGCACTGTGGTATGTGGTACTGGTTGCTGCTGGGCATGAGTCTCCACGCCCAGTATTGTTATGTGGTTACCGAGAGGATCGAACCTGGGCCCTTGCGCTTGCAAGACAGGTTCCGGAACCACTGAGCTATAATCCCCGGCCCGGAAAGCATCTAGTTTTTGACCATTAAGTATGTAGGGTTTTGTAGATATTATCATTTAGATAGAAGTTAAAGTTAGACTTATATTTACTGAGTTTTGGTTCTTCAATATTTTTAATATAAATAGGTGTTGGGTTTTGATAAATGGCATTTTTTAAAGACAAGTTCTTGCTACCTAGCCAAAGATAGTCTTCAGCTCTCTAGGTAGTCTTGGCAGTACTGGAATCATGGTCATTCTTCCTGAGCCTCTGCAGTAGTGAAATTATAGGAGTGAACCACCACACTCAGCCTTGCTTCAGTTTTACTACATGGATTACTTAACTGATTTCCAACTGTTGGGTCAGCTTTTCAAAGCTAGAATAAATGTTATTTCACCAACGTGCATATTTTCCTCTTTACAATTGGATTAGATTGCCTTTGCAGATATAGGTGAAGGTAATGTAGTATTTTTTTTCCTGGTGATCCACTAGTTTAAACTTTTGTCTTCAATATTGGCCATTACCTCATGCTACAGATAAAGCAGGCCTTTGTAGTACTTTGTTTTCTGCAGTGTTCAGTGGCCCAGTGTCTGCCTAGCAGCATAATCCCAAGTTTGATTCCCAGTTTTGAGGATTTCTGAATCTATGTTCACAAAATTAGACTGCAGATGTACTTTCTCATAATGTTATGTCTAATTTATTGCTGTTTGTTTTGGGGTGCTAGAGATCAACATACAAATGGAGTATAATATGAAGGAATTTTATATGTAATCTCCTAGAAAGACATATTTTCTAAAATATAAAAGTTATTTGTGTTTTATATAGAGGGACATGATACACCTGAAATATTATTGACTTACTTTTAAAAGTTCTTAAGGTAAATAATTTGGTTGATGTTATGCCTTGTGTTTAGATGCCCCCCAAAGCTTCATGAGGTCCTAGGTGAGGCTTTTTCAGGGGCAACCATATCTAGAGTGTGATGCTAGGATTAAGGATGCGCAATTGTTAAATCAGTACACTAATTGGCATTGCCCTAATGTCAGAAGCTTGAGTAAGATAAAATAGACAGAAAGATGCTGTTAAGAGTCCCTGATTGCTTTTGCTACCATGTAGGCACTAAGAAGGACTTCTCTATGATACCCCTCTGCGATGTGCCACTCTGCCTTACAGTCAGCTGATTATGGCTTGAAACCCTGCAAACTGTTTTTTCCATTTAACTTTGGGTATTGAGTAGTAGAAAGCACTTTCAAGTATGAAAGCATGAACAAATTAATCTCTTAGAAAACTAATGCTACTCAATAGATTTAGAATTCTCTCTTAGTTTGTATATAATCCTGAATGAGTCCTACCCATTTAAATTTTTTTTTTTTAAGGTTTTTTGAGACAGGGTCTAGCTTTGTGGTTCAGGCTGGCCCTGAGCTCAGCCTCAAACTCACATCACAGCAATCCTCCTGCTTCTGCCTCCCGAGTGCTGCGATTACAGGCGTGAGCCACCATGCCTGGCACTGTGGTATGTGGTACTGGTTGCTGCTGGGGTGAGTCTCCACGCCCAGTATGGTATGTGGTTACCGGGGATTGAACCTGGGTCCTTGCGCTTGCAAGACAGGCGCTGGAACCACTGAGCTATTTCCCCAGCCCCCACTTAAACTGTTTTCTGTTTATAAAAAATATACAACATCAACAATAGCTAGTTCTTAGAATTTTATTTACAGAAAAATTTAAAATTATCACAATCATTATTTTCTTGGTAATAATTAGTAAAGAACAGATTAATATAAAATGTCACTTGGTGTATATAATACATATTAAAATGTAACTTTTTATCCTAACTTTATGAATTAGTTTTTAAATTCCAATTTTTAACAAATCTAGAAACAAAGTAATACACGAGACATTTCGCTAAATATTTTTAATTTAAGCCACTTTCTACATTAACTATTACTTGAACTTTAAAACTATTTAAAAATTAAATAAACTTTCCATCCTAATTCCCCAATACAATGGCGTTATGCATCAAATGGGACTCAAGAGGCATAAGAGATACATTAAGCAAATTGTAAGTTAACAAGAAAATTTTTAAAAGACTATTGGATAAGATAAAGTATATGAAATGCTTTATAAGCTGAGTATTTTTTACTTATACTATTGTTCATATAGTTTAAAATACCAAAGAATTGAAAAAAGCAAAAAAGACCATTTTACAAATGAAAAGACAGCAAAATATGTCATCTTAGGATAAAAGAAAGAAGGACTACTACTTTCATTTGCAAATAATGATCATTATTCAAATAGTCCTAAATTCCCATTATCATTGGATGACAAGATTCTTTATGGTGTAAAAAGAGACCATCTTTTTACTGATGGAAGGCTTCTAATCTTATTCGGGTTGGATCTTCTGGATGTCTCAAGGCAATTCCATTACGCAGCAGCAGCTCAATATAAGGTGGCCAAAAGGAGTCACTAATTTTGACATATGGATCATGTGGAACATCAAACAATCTATTTATAAGAATCTAGGAAAAAATATTATTGAAAATACACTTGATGTCGAGGAAAGTTTACCTGCAGTTTTAATAAAACAACCAAGAAGGAATCTACCACAAATGTTTACTTCTTTTCTTATTAAACAACTTATAACTTTTATATACTGTACTAATTTAAATAGTACATTTTTTAAAGAATGAATTTCTGTATTTTAGAGTTTGAAAAATTTTCCCCTAACCTAGCTAGAAAGTATTTACAATTCTTCCTTCACTTGTGATGAAACATTTCTTAGAATAAAGACCAGACTCTGTTACAAAGTAAAATTCATAGCCAGGCTTGATGGTGCAAGCCTGTTATCCCAATATTCGGAAAGTTTCACAACTCAGGTGTACTTTATCTCAAAATTGTAAGAGGCTGGAGGTGTAGTTCAGTGCACATCTTCTGGGTTCAATATATAGTGCTGCCCTCTACAAAGGTGAAATTCACAGTGGTAGAGCAGTTGTGAACATGTGGGGTTCAATTCCTACCATTAATTAATCAACAAAATACTGAACACACGAAGTTCAAAAGGAAGTTAGCAAGAGTGCCATAATATTGCTAGGAACCATGCATGGTGGCACACAAAACAACTCAGGAGGCTAAAGCAGGAAGATAAAGAAATTCAAGACCAATACAGTAAGAGTCTGCCTCAAAATAAAATTCTTTAAAAGGGCTGAGGACATAGCGCAGTGATACAGTGCCTGCCCAGTATGTGCAATTCAATATCTCCAGTGCCATCAAAGAGACAGAGAGAGAGAGAGAGAGAGAGAGAGAACATGAGTGTGGGAAGGGGTTCATCAGCTTTCCCCAAAAAACCCTGCTATTCTCCTGATAAAATTTCAAAATAATCAATTTCATTTTTTATCAAAAATGTTGAGGAATTATAACCAAAAATTGAGACTTTTTGATGATTAGTATTTATAGGTGACTATTCTCAAAATCCATTCAATGAAATTGGTCTTGCCAGTTAAGTTCCTAAACTTTGATAAATAGGATTTTGTGATCATAAGTTAGAGATAGATTGCTAATGAGAACTGAGAATCACTTGTCTTTCCCAAATCCACTGGCATTTGAAAAATTTTTTCAAGAAACAAATATTCACAGTTCTATGAATACTAATATTGTATTAAGTAATAAAAATACTAAATATAGATACATTTTGATTCCTCAACCACTTCTCAATACTTTCACAAATTATAAAACCAGTATACAGTAGGAGGATTAAGGGATTCCACAGGAAAACAAAAACAGACTCTACTTCTCAACTGCTAAGCCAAACCTTTAAATGAAACATGCTGTATTATTTTAAGGAATATGGAAAAGAAAAATTTATATATTATTTCTTAATTTTTACAGATATAAAGTGCTATCAAAGTACATAAAATTAACATGTCAACTTCTAATTTGAATATAAGATCAATATTTCAATTCTTGAAATAAGAATTAAAACTAGCATCAATTAACCGGGCATGGTGGCACGCCTGTATAATCCCAGCACTCAGGAGGAAGACACAGGATTGCCTCGAGTTAGAGGCTTAGCTGGGTAACATAATGAGTTTGGGCTCAGCCTGAACTACAAAGCGAGACCCTGCCCCCCCCCAAAAAAAACCCCTAGTGTCAATTATACCTATTTTAAGCCTCAACAATGGAGGAGAAAAACTTATAGGTTCATTTGTTTAGGTATTGCGACAAAGAATTAAATATATTCCTGTCTCACAGAACTTGCTTATTCTAATACAATTTAGAAATTTCCTGAGCTGGAGAGTACAACTTGAGCTATAGAGCACTTGCCTAGCATTTGTAAGACCCTGGGTTCAATCCCTAGCACAACAATGGAAATGGTTAAATGCTAAAAATTCATATTTTAAGTGAGTATATAGATTATAATTTATTTTCACTAAAGTTTAAATAGTAATTACTTTTATCACTGATAATATAAGCCTAAGAGACACATTCAGTTTTTTAAAGTTTTACATTGTATCCCATAGTATACCTGAATATTCTACATATGTATTCCAGTTAATATTTTTCAATATCTGTTACACAAAGTGATAATTTTTATTTAAACAGAAGACATCCATGAAAACAGTTATAGTTTCATTACAAGTTGGAGTACCTAGAAATATGTTAAATATTCTAATCACAAATCTAATAAATATTTGCATTTAGCTTTTCAAAGCTGTAATATTAATAAAGATAGTATTAAAGCCAGTATTAATAAAGATAGCCTGAAATACCAAGTTAGTTGGACAGAAACATATTTTTTTTCCCACCCAGTTCATTAAATTACAATGAAACATATTTCTGAAAACGGTCTTCTAAACTTACTAACATTAAAGGCATACTAACTTATAAATGCCGTTCTTCACAAACTATCTTCCTCTCTGTCCAATTTGCCATATAGCCTCATATCAAGATTTTCTAAAGTATATGATAAACTGACTAATTTTGTAGAAGGTCAAGAAAGGTCAAAGCCATTTATAAAATAAAATAATATATCAACCGCAAAGTTCAGATTTGTTCAGCATATTTTGACAAAGGTTACAGATGTTAAGGAAAATTATGCACAAATTTCTACAACTTTGTGGAAAGTTCCTTATACTCACCTGCATGTGGTATAGTAAACAGCTGGCTAAAATGCTATCAGTAAAACAACACATGATTTTATTATGTAAATACTAAGTAATATAATATTTTTTTCAGTACCAAGCATGGAACCGATAGTCTTGCAATTACAAAGAAGGTGCAGTGTCACTGAGCTAAAACCCTAGTCCCATAAAAATTTTTAAGTCTGTAAGTGCAATAAAAGTTGAAAACATAGTAAGTGTTGGACTTTAATTTTATGTTCTTTTTAAAAAATGACAACAATGTTCCCAATACTACACAGAAGCCAAAATCTAATTTTGTAGTAGAAACAAATTATTATAACCATGTTAAAGATTGATATATAGCCTAAGAATTAAGGTACTGTTATTTCTTTTATATGATTCATTATAATTGTCATAAGTGACTAAAAGACTGTTAAGATTAAAAAAAAAAATCCAAAAAGCCCTTACCTCTAACACTTCATGCAATGTTATCAGCTGTGCAGTTGATTCTTGAATGTTTTTCTTTAAGAAAAATGTGATTAACAATATTTCAATTCTATGGTACAGTATCGAATTAAATGTATTATTTCTTAGTTGCTATGGTATGAGGTAATTAAAATCAAACACATAATTAGGTGATTTAAAAATACTTCTGAAAGTAAACAACCTTATTGTACATAAGACAGATTCATAAAAGTGCAGTTCAACTGATTCTAAAACAGAAAACTGTTACAACTGTTATATAATTCATACTATCCATAAATATATAATGGATAAATAATATAAATATATATGGTATACAAAATAAAGTCTAACGTTTGGGGGCCCTAATAAATATTCCCCAAGCACATGACATTTCAGACTTATAATTTCAGACATTTCAGACTTATAATTTACATAAATTATGTGTATATTATAATTTATAATTATAATATATTACATATTATATTATATTTATATAATCTTATTTATTTACATTGTAAGCTGCATTAAAAAAAAGAAATAAACAAAGTGGTTGTTCACAATCTTCTATCACCAGATGATTGGCTTGCATTTTTGGAAAATTCATCATATCAAAAGTACTATTCAAACAGTTAATAACCTAGATCACTGGTGGTGAATCTGAGGCACACCTGCTGCAGAGGACTGCTTGTATCAGTGAAATCTCTAAAAGGTTTGCCATCACTGATTTAGATGAACACATTAAACATTCTTCTGACTTAAAAAGATGCATACTGTGACAGTAGAACTTAACTGTCATCTTGGGAGTTGCCTAGTAAAGGATACTTCTAGATGTGTCTGGGTGGATCAAGAAAGCATGACCTTGGGGGTCTGGGTGTGTATCCAGTCCTTTATGACTTTCTCTGTAGCACCATTTCCTTGCACTTCTTTGTTCCCACAAGCCCACGCATCATAACATTTCTGTCTTGAAGCCAGCCTACTGAAATCACTCCGACTATGAGCCAAAGTAAACCTCTCCTCTAAGTTACAGATGTCAGATATGGTGGCCCACCAAAACCAGTCAGAAATTTAACTAATCTATATACATTCATCATGGAAAATGGTAAAAAAGCAAACAACATAAAAATAAACAAAACTCACCTACAAGGCATAAAGTACTATTTTATTTTTTAGTACAAATAAGATTCAATTTATAAAATTTAGTTATATGCATTTTACCCATATCACAATACATTTCATTAATTCCTCTGATGGTGTTCAACACATTACTTTTAAGCTGTGATTTTTTTTTTTCCCCCTATCTTATGAACATAATATTAAAACTGCATTTAGGGCCAGGGATTTAGCTCAAGGAATACCATACCTACCTTGGAAGCACAAGTGCCCAAATTCAATCCCCAGTACCAAAAAAAATAAAAAGAGGAATTTAACAAGTTTCATTTTATTGAACAATCAGGTAGCTTCTGATTTTTCAGTAAATATAATATGATTTCTGAACATGTATGTGTGCATTGTTAAACTAGTGTATATAAGAAAATTTTGACTTTGGACCTACCTAAAACAATTTCAAATACAATTATATGAATATTTGTTTGAAAACTTACCTTTTTCTTCTTAACAGTTTCATAAGGCAGAGGAAAATGGTCTTCTAGAAACTCACCCAAGGCACTCAAAAGGTTTTTTTTAAATTCTTTTATGTTAAAGATTTTAGTTTTGAGTTCATTAATGATTCTAATAGAGAGAAAAAAATTGAGATAGTTAACAGACAGAATACATACAAACACATACCTGATTATTCATAAGGCTGATAAAAAATTTTGTTAAAACTTCATTTGCTCCAATTATCTAACTAGCTTATGAAAATAATATTTTTCATAAATCATGCAGGGAAACTAATGGTAAGACCAAGTTGTTTCATTCATAAAAAGTCATTGTAGGCCGCGGATTTATTTCAGTGGTTCTGGTGCCTGCCTTGCCAGTGCAAGGGCCCAAGTTCAATATCCAGTAACCACATACAACAATGCCAGGCGTGGAGACTCATGTCCACCAGCAATCAGAACCACATACCACATGGTGGGCATGGTGGCTCTACCTGTAAGCCCAGCACTTGGGAGGCAGAGGCAGGAGGATAGCTGTAAGTTCAAAGCTGAGCTCAGGGCCATCCTGAACCACAAAGCAAGACACTGTCTCAAGAAAATAAATAAATAAATAAAAAGTCATTGTAAAAAATACTTGATAAAAGTCAGGGCAAGACTAATAATATATAATAAAATTTGTCTTCTTTTTATCTGTATTTCATATATATATATAAAAAAAACACCTTTTCCTTATTCTAATAATAAAGAACATTAATTACCTTGATTCGGAAAATGTCACGACCTGATTTTTCAACTCACTGTATAATACATTAAGAGACTTCATTATTTGTTGCTGTTCAGCCAACCACTGCTGCTCCCTTTAGAAAAAGAGTACAATAATCAAGTAAAACTTTAAATGCCAATCCAATGTCAATAATTAATAATTATGATATTAATATACCTTTCAAAGTCTTCTTTTAACTTTTCATTCTTTGACTGAATAGTAGATAGTGTCATTTCAAGATCATGTCTCAATTTTTCGAACTAGAAAAAATAATTTCAATTAATTGCTTATTTTGTAATAGTGTAAATAGTTTTGTTTCTGAGTGATAGTAAAATTTACACATTGTTCTAGGATACCTCAATTCAGAAGCTTATAGTAAAAATGCTTAGGAGAAAGTGTTTGAAAAGGTAAATATGTAGCACATGCTAAATTTTTAATATTCCAGTGTTAAATACAAAAATATAAAGTGTTGAGCAATATATTTTAATTTCAAACTAAAATGTAAATTTATGGTGTGGGTTCAGTAATTGATAGATCACATCATTTTTCTAACCATGGCATACAAACAGATATAAATGAATGCCACTTATTCCATATTCACTCAATCAATCATTCAGTCAATATTTTTTGGTCAATTGTTGGTTACCAAGCATTGCTGAAGCATGCAAAGAAAAAGAAAATTGAGGCAAATTCAGAAAACCAAACAATACATAACTTTAGCAAGTGCTAAATACAACTAAGAAAAAAAATCAAACTAAGATAAAAACAAAGAGGATCAAGAAATACTTATTTTATATAAGCTGACGCAAACATAAATTCTATAATCAGCTAATACTTAACAGCAGACAAAGAAGACAAAAGATAAATGAAGTTATAATCGAAGAAAAGAATATATCAGATACAGAAAATTAAGTACAAAGGCCCTAAGGCAGGCAATGTGTTTGAGACACATGAGAAACAAGAAGGAAAACTGTGGTTAACCTGAATTATAAATAAATTATGGAATTTATCTAATATCTTTTTCTTTGTAGAACATATTAATATGCCTCTGTCCTGATCTCAAGAATTCTCACTATGTTTTTCTAAATTTAAATCAGTGGAAAGTTTGCTAAATCTCAAAATAATTCAGGAAAGAGAGAGGAAGCATTAAGCCAAAGTGGCAATTAAATTGGTTTTTAAAATACACAATTAATTTCTTTCTTTTTTTTTTTTTTTTTTAAGTTTTTTGAGACAGGGTCTCACTTTGTGGTTCAGGCTGGCCCTGAGCTCAGCGTCAAAATCACATCACAGCAATCCTCCTGCCTCTGCCTCCCGAGTGCTGGGATGACAGGCGTGAGCCACCACGCTCTGCACTGTGGTATGTGGTATTGATTGCTGCTGGGGTGAGTCTCCACGCCCAGTATTGTTATGTGGTTACCGGGGATCGAACCGCCCTTGAGTTTACAAACCAGGCGCCGGAACCACTGAGCTATATCCCCAGCCCAATACACAATTAATTTTTTTTAAAAATAGGAAAAGCAGGGGCCGGGGATTTAGCTCAATGGTTCCGGCGCCTGTCTTGCAAGAGCAAGGACCCGGGTTCGATCCCCGGTAACCACATACCTATAATGGGTGTGGAGACTCACGCCCAGCAGCAACCAGCACCACATACCACAGTGCCGGGCGTGGTGGCTCACGCCTGTAATCCCAGGACTCGGGAGGCAGAGGCAGGAGGATTGCTGTGATGTGAGTTTGAGGCTGAGCTCAGGGCCAGCCTAAACTCCAAAGCGAGACCCTGTCTCAAAAAAACCTAACAAAAAAAAAAAATAGGAAAAGCAGACAGGTAGGAAAAATAAAAAGATAAACTATGAAAGTAGGTTTCAATATACTATACTGTTATTAAATATGATCTAAAATGGCTAATAATAAAATTAAAGATACAGAGAAGTAGAAAACTGCAAATTAGATGGATATTAAAAAGTACACTTCTAAATAATTTAAAAGTCAAAGAAACAACCAACAGACAAATAAAATTATTGTAACTTCAATCATGTTGTTACAGTTAAAAATTAAACATCAAAATGTCTGTGAAGTAAAAGCAGTACTCAAATGAGAATTTGTATGAATAAAAGCTTATATGTAAAAAGCAAAGAAAGCTCTCAAAATAATGACTTCACTTTTTACTATAAACTCAAAAAAGAGGTGGTGTCAATGAAACCAAAATCAAGAAAGTTGGTGAAATTTGCCAGAAGTGGAAGAAGACACAAATTACTAACATCAAAGAGAATGACACCTTATTTATCTTACAAATAAAAATGATAATAGAGGAATGTTACAAACAATTCTTTGTCAATATATCTGACATATTATGCCAGATAGATAATTCTTTGAAGGACATTAACTACCAAAGTTCATTCTAAGACAAATAGAAAATCATACTAAGAATAAATAAATATGATTTATAGCTAAAATTTTTCCCACATAAAAATTTTACTCATTGTGGTATTTATATTCAGATTTTGAGGAAACTCCAGATTCAAATAGGCTAGACTGAGAAAGGTAAGTAAAACTGTCTTTGATCTCAGATGACATAACTTTATAGAGAACACTGTAGAACTTATTTTTTAAAAAGGTACTACATACTCAAATTCACTGAACCAAAATACAAGGGATGACTGAAAAGGTACACTAAATGTTTTAAATTTATTGTAGTAGAAGACACACTGTCAATAAATCCCCTAAACATTTTCCCTTGCGTCAAACACATCTAGCCTATAGTTTTTGCCATGCTCTGAAGCAGTTCTGCAAGTCTTGCTATGTGTCTTTGCAAAGTGTGATAAAAAACACAGTGAATGCCACTGCTGAGTCAAATCTAACAGAAAGGCAGGCTTGTAAAATCATAATGGGTTATCCTCATCCACCTAACTTCCTGGATCTGCCATGGTGTGAGTTCTGGCTCTTCTCTCAAGTCAAAATGACTAAAAAAGGTAAACTTTTAATTTTTTTAATTTTTTATTTTTTTTTGAGACTGGGTCTCGCTTTGTAGTTTAGGCTGGCCCTGAGATCAGCCTCAAACTCACATCATAGTGATCCTCTTGCGTCTGTCTCCCAAGTGCTGGGATTACAGGCGTCAGCTACCATGCCCAGCTAACCTTTTAAATTTGATTCAGGACATCAAGGCAGTCATGATCATGCAACTAAAGAAATTTACAAAAGAACACTTCCAGAACTGCTTCAGAAAGTGGCAAAAGCAATGAGATAAACGAGTATAAAATGAGGATATATATATATATATATATATATATATATATATTTTTTTTTTTTTTTTTTTTTTTAAGACAGCGTCTTGCTTTGTGGTTCGGGCTGGCCCTGAGCTCAGCCTCCAACTCACATCACAGCAATCCTCCTGCATCTGCCTCCCGAGTGCTGGGATTACAGGCGTGAGCCACCACGCCTGGCACTATGGTATGTGGTACTGGTTGCTGCTGGGGTGAGTCTCCACGCCCAGTATCGTTATGTGGTTACCGGGGATCGAACCCGGGTCCTTGCGCTTGCAAGACAGGTGCCAGAACCACTGAGCTATATCCCCAGCCCAAAAATGAGGAATATTTTGAGGAAGATTATTGGCAATGTGTCTTTTACTATAATAAATTTTACAGAAACTTAAATGTCCACCATATATTTAAATTATACCTTATACAAATATTAATTGTATTTATATATACTATCAATACAAACTGAAATTTTCAATAATATTACTTTATAACAATGTTTCTGTTGGATGGATGACTATGACAAAGGATGTATGCTAAAAACTACAAAACATTGGTAAAATAAAATTTAAAATACGAAATAAGTACAGCTCTAAATAAATGCAGAAATTATAACACTACTCATGAACCTTAACTACATTAAAGAACTCTAGTCTCCCCAAATTAATTCATAGATTTGTGAGTTCAATCCCAACTCAATAAGCTTTTTATGGATTAGGAATAAAGTCAACTTTAAAACTGATAAAGAAAGGGGCTGGGGATTTAGCTCAGTGGTTCCGGTGCCTGTCTTGTAAGCGCAAAGGCCCAGTAACCACATACAATACTGGGTGTGGAGACTCACACCTGCAGCAACCCGTACCACATACCACAGTGCCAGGCGTGGTGGCTCAAGCCTGTAATCCCAGCACTCGGAAGGCAGAGGCAGGAGGATTGCTGTGAGTTTGAGGCTAGTCTGGGCTACATAGTAAGTTCGGGGCCAGCCTGAACTACAAAGTGACACCCTGTCCCAAAACAAACATACAGAACAAAAACAAAAACCGAAAAAAATGTAAATTTTAAATTGTAGGCTGCTCTATACAGTGTATGAAGAAATTTTGCAGCAACATTTTTCATCTCATTTGGGACATAAATCATTTTCTTGCTTATATATCCACACTATATACACTACCCACCAGTCAGTTACTTTGTAGCCATGTTACTACTGACAATTACAGAGTTCAAACATAGTGCTTGTGTTCAAGTAACCCTTGTTTCACTTAACAATGGCTATAAAACAAAAGAGAAGTGATTCTGGTAACTGGGATATGTCAAAAAGAAGGATTTAGATGAAAAAGTAAAAATTGAGACTTAATTAAAAAGACAAAAAATAATGTTCTGGAGTTGCTAAGATTCATAGTATAATAAAGTATTTTTGAGAGTAAACATCTATTACAGTATAGAGTTATTATTGTTCTACCTTTCTAATATTAATCTCTTCCAATGAATAAAATATAAATTAAACTTAAGCATCAAGTATGCATTCTAGGTAAAGAAAAATATATAGTTTAATATTACCTAGGATTTCAGGCACCCACTGGTGACTCTGGATCATAGCCACACGTAGATAAGGACCCAGAGACCATTTTCAGAGGGGAAGAAAAGAAATTCAAAGAGAAAAGATAGTTTTTTCCACAATCAGTAGTGGAAGAATTAAGATATATGTGAAAAAAATGACTCTTTATCAATAACTTACAAACATTTTCCCAAATGGGTTATATGCCTACTTTGAAAACACTATTTTTTATTTTATTTTATTTTTTTAGTTTGTTGAAACAAGGTCTCACTTTGTAGTTCAGGCTGGCCCTGAACCATGTAGCCCAGGCCACCCTCAAACTCACAGCAATTCTCCTGCCTCTGCCTCTCACGTGCCAGGATTACAATACAAGCATGAGCCACAATGCCTGGCATTGTGATATGTGGTAGTGGAGATGGAACTTAATACTTTGCATTTGCCAGGCAGACACCAGAAACACTGAGCTAAATCCTGGGCCCTGAAAAAACTTTAAAACTTCTTAAAAATATACAATCTTTGTGACTTTAAGGTGGAAAGGATTTCTTAGATTTGAGCACAAATCTTAAAAATTTAATAAATGGCATTAAGATAGTGTAAAGAAAATGAAAGGCTTAACTCAGCAGGCCTTCATCTTGAAAACTTTGTACATTATCAAGAGATTATTCTTGGTCAGCTTCTGAAGACAAAGTGAGTTCTTAGATTATGTTGCCTGATAAGAGTATTTTTGTATGTTTGAAACCTTGAATCACACAGAACCAGTGTGAATAGATGGTTTATGCTAAACTGATTTCTGGTGAACATTTTGCTGGGCAAGGAGGAGCTGGAGTCACACAGGTACTGCATGCGTATATGACTAGAACCCACTATGAATCCCGGGCAGGCCTTTGCTCCATGGGGCAGACTGCAGGTGACTTTGTCCCTGTCATAAGGTCCCCCACACAAGCCAAGTGTGCTGTAGAAAGCCCCAAAGACACAGCACCAGAAATAGAGTAGTGACCTTTGAGGATGTAACTGTGAACTTCACCCAGGAGGTGATCTTCCCAGAAGGATTTCTACACTTGAAATAAACTTTAATATCTTTAGCCATTAAGGAAATGCAAATAAAAAATATACAGAGATTCTAACTTATACCAGTCCAAATGGCTATCATCAAGAATATAAAAATAAATATTGGCAAAATGTAAAGGAAAAGCAACACTACTACACTTCTGGTGGAAAGGTAAAATTAGTACAGGCACTATGGAAATCAGTAAGGATGTTCCTTGAAAAAATAGAACTACCATAGGACCCAGCTATGCTACTTCTTGATACAGACTCAAAGGAATTAAAGACAGCTTACTATATAGGGTTATCTGCATATCCTGTTATCTTTATTATTTCCTTATCGCTGGAGCAAAATTACCTGACACTTAAAGGAGGAGAGGTTTATTTGGGTTTGCGTGTTATAGTTCATAGTTGGCTGGCTCCAATGCAGAAAGGTATGGTGGAGGACAGCTGCTCACGATAAGGGCCAGGAAGCAGAGAGCAAAGAAGGAAAGAAGACAATACCCCCCAGAGACCAGGCCTTCATGTTCGGGCCCCATCTACTAACACTATCTTTAGCTGCAGTTTTCCAAGAATCAATCAACTTTCAAAAGTCTTGCCTATGGGTGCATGAGACTGTCATGGACATTTAGTTATACACCATAACACCTATGTTTATTACAGCACATTTCACAACAGCCAAGACAAGGAATTAGCCTAGATGCCCATCAACAAGTAAATGGAGGGCCATGGATTTGGCTCAGTGGTTCCGGCGCCTGTCTTGCAAGCGCAAGGACCCAGGTTCAATTCCCCGGTTAACCACATACAATACTGGGTGTGGAGATTCACGCCCAACAGCAGTCAGCACCACATACCACAGTGCCGGGCATGGTGGCTCACGCCTGTAATCCCAGCATTTGAGAGGCAGAGGCAGGAGGATTGCTGTGATGTGAGTTTGAGGCTGAGCTCAGGGCCAGCCCAAACTACAAAGCAAGACCCTGTCTCAAAAAAAAAAAAAAAAATGGATAAGAAAAATGCATATAGACAGATTAAATAGATAGATATGCATATTATTCAGCCATCTAGTGTGAGAAACAGGGTATAAATGAAATCCAAAATATATGTTAGGTATTGTGAAATAGGAAGAAAATGTTCAAAGAGAAATGGTAACTGGGTGGAGGCAGGGGCAAACAAAGAAGGGGAAGAAAAAATTTGATGGTAAAAAGGATAAAATGGAAACAAAGCTTATGTATATAGGGTGGGAAGTTGAAAAGAAAACAGAGCAATGGGAAAAAAGAATCAATATATATCATGTACAGGTACAAACTGCCAATGAGGAATGTGATCATAGTTTATTCCTAAAATGTACCAATAAACTCATTTTATTTAAAAATAGAATGAAATTATATTTGCAGGAAAAATGGTTTAAACTGGAAATCAACATGCTAAGCAAAAGAAGCCAGATTCAGAAATAGAAATTTCCCATGCTGTCACTATTAGGTAGGATTCAGAACTGAGAATAATGATCAACCAGATGTCAACCCCTATGATCATTCCATTAAGTCAATCCCTTTGCTTCACTAATGGGCCAGTCTGCTCCTCTTCATCAAAGAGTGCCTCCTCTGCTACTACTCAAGCTAGAGTTCTTTATTTTTCTTTACTGAGCTTTCAACTAAAACTAAGTTTTATTTTTAATATCCTTTACCACTAAAGCAAAGGCCCACAGTGACACTGTATGAGATATATACATATATATTTTTCTTGGTATACAATTCCTAAAATCTTTAGAATCTCTTAAGTACCTTTTCATATGCTAATGAGTTGACTGATAGCAAGGCAGAATGTGAGCAGCTTCAAGGGAGCTTCAGGATAGCTGAATACATCCCAGGAGGATAGCACATCGAGAGAGAGCACAGAAGCTCCATGTCCCTTTCCTCATGCCATCCTTTATGCATCTCTTCCATCTGGTTGTTCATTTCTAGGTTCTGTAATCTGCTTTGAGTAAAAGCATATTCCTGAGTTCTAGGAGCCTCTCCAGAAAATTAAAATACAAGAAAAGGGGGCATCATACAAATCTCCATTTTATAGGTGGTGAGTCACAAGTAAAGTGAAATCTACTAACTGCAACTCTCATCTAAAGTAGGAGGCAGTCTCATCCAACTGAGGGATCCATTGCTACTTCTAGATGCCACTCTACTTCCTGATAGAAAGCTGAACTAAATTACAGGACACCTATCGGAGGACTGCTAGAAAAATCATTTGCTTGAATCTGCCAGAGAACTCTTTTCTGGTGGAAAGAAATCTCTATATATCTTTTGACCAGAGGTACTATGTTGTTTTGAAAGGTTAGACATAGATGAAAAATACTGTTTCCTTTTTTCTAAACTTGGAGACAAAGTTCTCATTTCCATTGAGACTTTATCAGAATGGACTTTTCTGTGCATATCTCTACCAGCTATCTACTCAAGATTACAGAGGCATCCTCTGAAGAAAACTTTCTAGCATTTCTCCTTTGAGTTATCAAAAGAATTGCCTTAAAAAGTCTCCTCTTGGCTTTTTCTAACATTGCCCTTCAAAATTGTTCACCCTTTCCCATTGCCTAGTTCCAAAAGAGCTTCTACATTTTTCAATATTTGTTATAGCACCATTCTCAATTCTCAGTATTAAGTTTCTGTCATAGTCTTTTGGAGCCACTATAATAAAGTAGTACCATAGATGGGCTGCTTATCAAAAATAATACAAAATAAGGGACCAGCGGATTTAATGTCTGGCAAAGGACCTCCTTCACACACAGCACTTTCTCGCTGTATTCTCACACAATAGGAAGGAAGAACTCTGGTGTCTTCAGTCACACTCGTCATGGCATTAGTTCCACTTATGAGGGCTCCACCTAAAAGCCTAATCATCTCCCTAAGGTCAAACTGCTGAATATCATCACACACAGGATTAAATATTAACACGAATATACAGAGGACACAAATACTTGGTCTGCAAAGGAGAGATGTATGTTTGTGGCCATTTAGCTGAGTATACTAGGAAATGAACTCAGGACCTTGAGCTTGCCAGGCAGGTACAGTGCTACTGAGCTAAACACCAAACTCATATTACCATTTTTTATTTAGAATAAAAAATTTTAGTTAATCAATTAAGAACAAGATATATGAAGAAGGCCTATATAGTAACTTTAACTCGAGCAGTAGTTCTGATATAAAAATCGACTCCAAATTCAAATCCTTAGAAATAATTAGGTTCAAAAAACATGAAGGTAAAAATAAGAAATATAACATGATTTTAGAATGGTTTTATCCTATTGTCTATGTCAAAAACTAATTTAAAACTGACCTGTATAAATTTAGTGATGTTATTAAAACTGATAAGTGACTTACCTCTTCTTTCCCTAATGTTATCAGGGCATCTTTAGTCAGGGGAGTTACTAAAAAGAAAAACATGAAATAATTATACATACTAGTTATTTCTTAATAATTCAATTTTGTACTTTTCTATGGTAGTCATTTCCATCTCTATTTATATCTTACAGAACTTCTAATGAAACATATTATTTTAATAATATTTTCTTTTTTCCAGTTGTTGGGACTGAATCCAGGGCCTTGGCAATGAGATTCTACTTTTTATTTTGAGATAGGGTCCTCTATCACCAGGCTCAGCTCAAACTTACATTCCTCCTACCTCAGCTTTCCAGATTGCTGGGTTTATAAGCAATTTTAT
The DNA here is from genome assembly GCA_004026965.1 of Petromus typicus. Lineage (NCBI taxonomy): Eukaryota > Metazoa > Chordata > Mammalia > Rodentia > Petromuridae > Petromus > Petromus typicus. The sequence goes on along the minus strand of PVIR01019080.1, from coordinate 1,460 downwards.
TTAATTTATTTGTACATCTAATTAATTTTATATACTTTTACATAAACTTAACCAATTTGTGTATTTTGTTTGCAAAGTATTTTTGTTTTTCCAAATCCTCAAAAGTAATGTCAATAATTTACAGTGTTGCTTAAGTATTTTTCACCATAGTTTATGATCCTGTCCATACATATATACATATACATACGTATATGTGTGTGTATAGTATATAATATATAAGCAAGCACAGATATACATGTAATATTATTTTTATCACTGCTGGCTTTAGAAGAGTCTATCATACATTATCCCTATCATAGTTTCATGCAATACAACTCCTACGGAAACTCTCTCTTGTATAAGTCTAATTCATCATCTTAATAAATGAGTAACATTTCACAGTGAGAATATAGCATCATATGTTGATTGTTCTACTTACTGAACATTAACATAGTATTTAGTTTTTAGTTACAAGAAACAAGAACTCAGTAAAAGTACAGTGAATCAAATATATTCATATGTTCAGTTCCACTGAACATATTCTCAGAAGTATATCACAGAAAGAAATGTATACTTTTTTTTATCTTTATTGATACATTAAATATACACATCATGATTGCACTCCATAATGGGGATTTGTACTAGTATAAGACACAACTTAATTCTCATTTTTTCCCATAGCCCTACCCACCCTACCACCCCCCCCATATACATAAAATTTGTTTCCTTACTTTTTTGTTACAATCTCAACATTGTCCCCTTTCACCTTATTTTACATTGAGCATTTTCTATTTCACAATACACTTTTAATTTTAGAGCAGAATGCCATGTTTTTTTCTCAAAACATACCTATATGTAATGAATTAAAAACAGCACAAGATATAACTTTTTTATTTTTTAACCAGTCTAGTCAGTAGAAATGCATATTGACCTTGCATAGAAATATAAATAAATGTTTAATCATTACACCAGAAAAGTTTACTTTCATAATCAAGTGCTATTTAAAATTTCTTAAGTGATATACTGCTAAAAGATTTCAAAGGTGTCCTCTAACTGAGAGCTTTCTAACAAGAAAGAACATTCTACATGTGATTCAGAGGCCTATATTAGAATTAGTTACAAGAGCCCTAAGATGGCTACTGCTATAAAAAGAATAAGTGTTATCCAAAGGCCCATGTGTTAAAGGATTGTTTGCCAGTCTGTGACAATCCTGCATGACGGTGGGAATTTTAGGAAGTTGGACTTAGTGGAAGAAGTCAGGTCACGGGGGGCATGCCCTTGAAAAGGATACTAGGACTCCACTCCCTTCTCACCTCCCTCTTTGCCTCCTGACTACAATCAGGAAAGCAGTTTTCTCCAACATCTGCTCCTACCATGACAATAGCCTTGTCCTAGGCCTGAAGTAATGGGGCCAATTGACCACTGACTGACTCCTAAAACTATGAGCCAAAGTAAACTTTTCCTTTTTTTTTTTTTTTTTT
>PVIR01019079.1:10356-32581 GCA_004026965.1 Petromus typicus | reverse complement strand
CTTTTTCTTTTTTAAGTTTTTTGGAACAGGATCTCACTTTGTAGTTCAGGCTGGCCCTGAACTCACTATGTAGTCCAGTCCAGCCTGGGACTCACAGCAACCCTCCTGCCTCTGCTTTCTCAGTGTAGGATTACAGGCATGAACCACCACGCCCAGCACCACAGTATGCGGTACCTGGGATTGAACTCTTTTTTTTTTTTTTTTTTTAGGTTTTTTGAGACAGGGTCTCGCTTTGGAGTTCAGGCTGGCCCTGAGCTCAGCCTCCAGCTCACATCCCAGCAATCCTTCTGCCTCTGCCTCCCAAGTGCTGGGATTACAGGCGTGAGCCATCACACCCGGCACTGTGCTATGTGGTACTGGTTGCTGCTGGGCGTGAGTCTCCACACCCAGTATTGTTATGTGGTTACTGGGGATCGAACCCGGGTCCTTGCGCTTGTAAGACAGGCGCCGGAACCACTGAGCTAAATCCCCAGCTCCTGGGATTGAACTCTTGACCTTGCACTTGCCAGGATGACGCCAGAACCACAGAGCTAAATCCTTGTCCCCATTGTTTGTCATTTATAGGCTCTTTCTCACTAAAGCATGCAAGTATACCTCTTGCTAGGAAATTTCATTTCAAAGGAAAGGCTTAGGTTGGTACTCCGAAGCTAGTGCCAGTGAAAAACCTGAAGGGAAGTGGCATCAACTCGTGCAAGTAAACTTACATACTCTATAACAGGTTCATATTCTAGATTATTTTTAAGAAGAAATAATCTGTTCAGGTTGCTTTTAACTAAAATTTTATTTTTAGGTAATTGTAGACCCATATGCACTTGTAAGAAATAACACAGAGAAATACTGTATACTGTTTTCCAACTTCCCCCAATGATAACATCTTTTTTTTGTTTTGGTTTGATTTGGGTTTTTTGTTTTTTGAGACAGGGTCTCACTTTTTAGTTCAGGCTGGCCCTGAGCTCAGCCTCAAACTCACAGCAGTCCTCCTGCCTCTGCCTCCCGAGTGCTGGGATGGCGTGAGCCACCACATCCGGCACTGCGGTATGTGGTTCTGATTGCTGGTGGACGTGAGTCTCCATGCTTGGCATTGTTGTATGTGGTTACCAGAGATAGAACCCGGGCCCTTGCACTTGCAAGGCAGGCGCTGGAATCACTGAGCTAAATCCCTGGTCCCCAATGATAACATCGTTATAAACCATAGCACAGTATCATAACCAGGATGTTGGAATTATTACAGTCGAGATATAAAACATTTCCACTATCATAAGGAATCTTCGTGTTGCCCTTTTATAGCCTCCTCCCAACTTCTCTCGTGTATGTCTTAAAAACGGAACATTTTTAAAAACCCACTGGAAATCACTAATCTATTATCAATTTCTATAATTTTGTCAATTCAAAAATATTATAAGCTGGGCACAGTGTCATATATATATATATATATATATATATATATATATATATATATATATCCCCAGTACTGTAAAACAAGTAAACAAACAAACAAAACTGCCACTTAAAGCCTCTAGAAAATTTCCTAAGAGCATATAGAAAATGAAGAAAGATCTATTCAAGAGAATCTACTCAATTTTGGTAAAGAACCATACGAGTCTGAGATACTAGAGCCCATGAGGCACTAGAGCTGCCTGGGCCTCCTCTAGCTCAGCATGATAGAACCTGTGCTCCGGGCAAGTGTGGCAGTGTTTCCAGTGCTCTCGCTCCTGGTCACAGGATAAGGTAGCTCACCTGGAAGGCTAGGCTGCCGACACCTTACTCTAAAGTGAGCTTTAACATGCAAAAGCTACATTCCTGACCAGAGTGGTCAAGAGAAGGAAGGCTCCCTTCTTTCACTGGCCCTTCCTCACAGACCGGAGGATCTGCACTGGACAAGACAGACCCAAAACTTGAGGTCCTGGTTGCCCTCATCCCAGCTCACTCATCGGGCAGAGGTTCCACACTCAAAGGGATAAGTCAAAAAGACCAGAGACCACCACCCTACCCAGCTCCCTGCTTTGAAAGCAAGGATGTCAGTCAGAAAAGAGGGTCACTCTCTGTCCCACAGAGGCTCAGAGACTTTGCCCAAGGGGACAGGCAGCCCATAAGAACAGAGAGCTTCCAACCCTTTCCCAAAGGAACTGAGTAACTATGTGGAGAAGCTCAAGCCAAAGTGTGCTCTTGAAAACCATGGGTTATTTTGGTGGTAAGCAATACAGTGGAAGATAGTGTCTCTATCTGAATCAAAAAGTAATTCATAGCCCAGCTATATTAACAGAAAGAACTATGAAAAGAGAGTAAAGAAAAGTCCTTCCAGGATCAGAACAAACCTCAAAAACTTGGCTCAAAAACTGCCCCTGGACTGTCTCTGGAATCCAATTGGATCATGCTGTGGAACAATTCGTGTATCAGAGCACTGAGGAAAATAATATAGTAATCTCCATGCAATTAGTGGAGCCAAACAGCAAGGTGTGATACCACTGAAGCAGCTGCAACGGCACCATAAAAAGAGACACATGAAGGACTGTCGTCCCAGGGTGACCATGCACATAACCAAGACTGTGTCCTCTGAGAAACAATACAAGAGACTTTACATGCGAAGGAGACACGCTTTGCTAAAATAGTCGGGACATATTAGTAAGCAAATAAGCATGCAGATAGCAAGAACAAATCCCGCGGTGAAGGAAATCCGTCTCAGAGGTGCTACAATGCATTACTGTAATGTTCAGTTTCAAACAAAATTGAAAAATATGGGCCGGGGAGTTAGCTCACTGGTTCCGGCGCCTGTCTTGCAAGCGCAAGGACCCGGGTTCGATTCCCGGTAACCACATAACGATACTGGGTGTGGAGACCCACAGCCAGCGGCAACCAGTACCACATACCACAGTGCCAGGCGTGGTGGCTCACGCCTGTAATCCCAGCACTCGGGAGGCAGAGGCAGGAGGATTGTGATGTGAGTTGGAGGCTGAGCTGAGGGCCAGCCTGAACCACAAAGCGAGACCCTGTCTCAAAAAAAAAAAAAAAAAAAAAAAAAAATTGAAAAATATGAGGTAGTCAAAGAAGCAGCACAACCAATTTGTGAGAGGGCCCAAATGTCAAAGATGTCGAAATAATTGCTGCAAATATATTCCTAGAACTAAAAGAAGCTGTGCTTAAAGAAGTAGAAGAGAGCTGGACACGGTAGCACACACTTGTAATCCCTGCACCAAGGGAAGTCAAGGCAGGAAGGTGGTAAATTTGAGTCCTACCTGGGTAACTTAGGGAGATCTTATCTCAAAAATTTTAACATAAAGAAATAAAAGGCTGGGTATATAGCCCAGTGGTAGAGTGTTCTGGGTTTTCCCCCCAGAACCAAAAGGAGAAGGAGAAGAAGTATGAGGTAGACCAAGGAGAAAAGGAAGAGAGGAGGAAGGAGGGAAGGGATGGAAGAGAAAGGAGGAGGAAGAGAGAGGGAAGGAGGAAAAGAGAGAATATCAACAAAGACACGATATTTTCAAAGAACTAAATGGAAAAACTAGAGGTGAAAATTACAGTAAGAGAGATTGAAAATTCACTAGAATCTTCACAATAGATTTGAACTGTAGAAGGAGAATCAGGAAATTTAAAGACAAATTGATAGAAAATGCAATCTGAAGATGAAGAATAGAACAGAAAACAGTGACTCAGAGAAAAGTGGACCGTCGTTAAGGAAACCGGTCTATGGAAGTACTGGAAGGATGGCAAAGAAAAGAACAGAAGAAAAACATCTGCAGAAATAGTGGCTGAAACTGTTTAGTGGAAAGCATTAGTCTGTATATCCAAGAAGCTCTGCAAACTCCCATTGCAGTACCCAAAACACACAGACATATAACACTAAAAATACTGAAAATGAAAAAACGGTGAAAGTGGAGGAAGAAAAACTACTTTCATATAGAAGGGATCCCTAAGATTGACAGCTGACTTCTCACAAATGAGTGAAAGAAAATAACAGCTAAGCAAGAATACTATAACTGGCAAAATTATCTTTCAAAAGTTGGTAAGAAAGAGACATTTTTAGGTAAAGTAAAAATGACAGTGTGTTGCTAGCTGACCTGCATACAGGAGACAAAGGCAACTCTAGGCTGATGGAGAAAGGGGCTCCAGACAATGATTTGAGTCCAGACAAATGGACAAATAATACGAGTACAAGTAATTGTGTCATTTTAAAGAACAATATAAATGTGTATTTATTCTCCTCAACCAATTTTAAAACAAAAATATATAAAGCCGATTGCATAATTGTTTGGTATGCTTAACCTATTTATGCTGAAGACTGAAATTTTTAAAATTTCTCCTTGAAATCCATAATGTTACCTAGAAAAATTCAAGGAACAAGTATTTTAAGAGAAAATATTTCATTATGTTCCATTGTTATAAGCATTCCAAAAATAGATGACTAGGCATTTAAAGGTTAAAATCTACATACAAAATTAAAAACATACAAAAATGGAATATAAATGTGTACCAGCTTCCCACAATGAGAGTAATTATTATGTACTGCAAACACGTACTAATAATTTTTTAAAATTTTGAAATGTAATTGTAAAAATCACAACACAAACTATGTACAATGTGGTTCATCCAGACAATCAAATACTATAAGCACTAAAAAGAGCTACCAAGCCATGAGAAGACAGGTTGAAACTTAAGCGCATATTGTTAAGTGACAGAAGCCAATCTAAAAAGGCTACATACTCTTTGCTTCCACTTATATGACATTCTGGAAAAGGCAAAACTATGGAAACTATAAGGTAAAAAGATGACAGTTGCCAGGAGCTAAGGGAAGGAGGGTTGAATAAGCAGAGCAGAAGATTTCTACGACAGTGACAATATAATGTAGAATACTACAATGGTATATCCGTGTCATTACACATTTGTCCAAACCCATAAAAGGTGCAACATCAGGAGTAAGCCCTAGAGTGTACCTGGACGATAGGCAATAATGGTGTTCCGGAGCAGGCGCAGTGGCAACAGATGTACCACTCTGGTTGGGTATCAGTGATGGAGCAGAAAAGCATGGAGGGGCAGGAGATGCATAACACATCTATAATCTTTTCTGCTGTCAACTTGAAATTGCTCTACAAACCTGCCTGAAAAAATAATAGCACAGGACCTGGGATTTAACTCAGTGATTCTGGCACCTGCCCTGCAAGTTCAAGGGCCCAGGTTTGATCCTGGCAACCACATACAACAATGCCAGGCATGGTGAGTCATGCCCACCAGCAATCAGTACCACATACCACAGTGCTGGGCATGGTGGCTCAGGCCTTGTAATCCCAGCACTTGTGAGGCAGAGGCAGGAGGACTGCTGAGTTCAAGGCTGAGTTCAGGACCAGCCCGAACTACAAAGTGAGACCCTGTCTCAAAACTTAAAAAAAAAAAAAATCAAGCTTCTCATACAATGATTCTGATTGTAAAATGGTTCACATGCTTTGAAAAACAGCCTGTCAGTTCATCAGGACAAATACAGGTACCCCATGACCTAGAAATTCCACTTCTAGATACATATCCATGATAAATGAAAAAATATATCCAAAGACTCACACAAATGTTTATAAACAGATTTATTCATATTGCCAAAAGTGGAAATGACTCAAATGTCTATCAAGTGCATAAACAAAACATAGTATTTTCTTAAAGTGGGATATTATTTGGCCATAATAAAGAATGAAGCGCTGATGCATGCTATAACACGGATGAACCTCACAAGGAACCACATACCATCTGATTCCACTTATCTTAAATACCTGGGATAGAAACGATATAAGAGAGACAAAAATTACAGGTTCCTCAGAGGATGAGAAGGTGATACTAGGTAAAAATGAGTCAATGGACAAAAGATTTCCTTTAGGAAGAAATAAAATATTCTAAAATTGATTTTAGATTTTAGTCATGGTGGCAGAACTCTGAACATACTAAAAAAAACACTGAATTGTATACTTTAAATAAGTAAACTATAGTATGTGAGGTGGTTCATTAGGGGCCTTTCGGAGTAAAGTGTGGTTGGCAGTGCTCCGCTAGGGGAGGAGAGGCGCAAGATGAGGACAGACAGGTTATCAGGGCCTTGTTGGTCACATTCAGGATTCTGAGATATAATTATGTCTCAGTAAAGCTGATGCTCATGATATCCATTTCCAGAAATGTAGTAAGAGCATAAGAAGGTAGGTATTTATGCTCTAGGACAGTTCAGCTGCAGTTCAGTTAGAGATGTGCACGACTGCCGTATGTAAAGATGTGAAGGACAGAGAAAGCTGATTTCAAATGAGTCCCCAGAAGCCATCAGAGTAAATACTTGAATTTTCTAATATTAATTTGTATGTTACATAAGCAAGTCCCTGTTTCTTTGGAGTGAATAGCAATAAAGATGCGTTTCTTTATTGATGATTAATGATTCTCATAAGCAATTTGTAGCATGAGTGCAGCTAATGCAAATTAAAGCATAACTCGTGTGTTCCCTAACTCAATGAATGACACTATCATTCTCCCAGTAGCCCACGCTAGGAGTCGTATTTCACTTTCCTCACTCCCATTTCTAATTTATCACCAAGAGCTGTCAATTTTGCCTCCTAAATATCTCCTAAAGTTCTTTACTCCTTCCCAGATTCTAACATCTATAACCTAGTTCAAGTATCTTCTTTTATCTCAGCTACTACAGAAATCTCTAAACTTGTGTCATATCTACTCGTGCTTCCTTCTAGAACTTTCACCACCCAGCATCCAGAATGAAGTTTAAAACATTTCAAATATGCGTGATATTACTTTTTCCTCATTAGTAGTTTCCCATTGCTCTCAATAAAGACCAGAATCCTGAATGTGACCAAGGCCCTGATAACCTGTCCGTCCTCATCCTGCTCCTCTCCTCCCCTAGCAGAGCAATGCCAACCACACTTTATTCCGAAAGGCCGCTAATGAACCACCTGACCACCAAAACTCTTTTTTCTTGTGTCTTTTTATTTTTTAAATCCATTTATTTGTTTTTGAGACAAGGCCTCACTAAACTGCCCAAGTTTGGTTCAAATGTGTGATCTTCTTTCTTCAGCCTCCTTGAGTGCTGGGATTACACGTGTGTGCTACCACATCCAGCTTTCTCTTGTCCTTCATTTTGTCATCACTCCTCTGTGTTATCTTTCCCCTCTTGTCATTCAGCTAGGGACATTTTCAATATTCTCTACTCTTTTCTTCTCTGTATGCTATATTCTGTCTTCTAAGTGAGTTTATCTGCTTTATTACCTGAGTTCCAGTCCATGTCTGCAACTCTCCATATAATAGCTTCTAAGTTATCTCCAACTCAACATGTTTAGAAGAGAACTCATCATTATCTTGATCTCGTGCCCAGAAACATTTCTTTTCAATTTTTTTCAGCATCTCCTGTCATTCACACTATGTCCTTTAGAGCCATTTTGAGTTGGCCTATCTTATATTCCTCATATCAAATTAGTTACCAGGTTCTATTGAGTCTTTGTCTGGAATGTTCTTACATGTTTCTATTGTCACCATTTTAGTTTGGCCTTATCACTGCATTCCTAGGTTCTTACTACTGCCTTTAAACAAGTTTGGACGGGTGGTGTAGCTCACTGGAAGAAAGCTTGCTGGCGTGTGTGAAGCTCTGAGTCCCATCCTCAGAGCAACAGCAGCAATTTGAGCCTCTTTGTGTTTTTTCCACACTTGGATCTGTTGTAAATGACACTAGCACTTCAGTCTTACTAAAACTAGTTTCATCATATCACTTTCCCTCTGAAAGAGGCCCAGTGACTTCTCCTCCATAACAGGATAAATTCCAAACTCTGTGGCCTGTATTGCAAAACTTTATCCTCCAGCCCACGAGATATTAGTTAATGGTCCACATACCCTAGATTAAATAAAGTTACATGGTTTCTTTCTTCAACTTTCAATGAACTAATGTACATTATAACACTTCAGGAGGCTGATATATAGAATGCAAAATTTCCAAAAGTTATTTCACTGAAGAATCCTATTTTCACACACCATCTGTTAACGTTTCTCATGACACTGGTGTTCTGAGGAAGCACATTTAGGAAATGCTTAGGAAGCTCATCTTACATATCCAGTCTCTTTTCCCATTAACTCTACATAAATTGTCTGCTTAGGTCAAACAGCTCTCAGTCTTCCTGAGATGCGCTCAGCCTCAAGTATAATCCATGTCCCCATTTATACTATTTTTGCCCATATGGAGCATCATTCTCTATTTCTGTGTATCTATTTTTATTGAGATTTAATTCATATATCATAAAACTCATTGCTTGCAAGTGTATAATTCAGTGGGGGTTTTTTTTTAGTAGTCACAAGATTGTATAGCTACCACCATTATCAAATTCCAGAACATTTCATCATCCCAAAAGGAAACCTCATACCTATTAACAGTCACTCCCTATTCCTCGTTCTTCTAGTCCTTGGAAGCTGCTATTTTCTGTGTCTATGGATTTTGCCTATTGTAGATGTTTTGCATAATTTCTGTCACAGTTTGGCCAAAAAAAAAAAAAAAAAAAAGTTCCCGTAAATGCTCACGTATTCAGAGGTGGGACTTTCAGATAGTGATTAGATCTTGGGAGTAAATAACCTTATTGATGGTCCATTGACCAGTTCATACTTGAGTGAGCTGCTCAGAAGTGGGACCTAGCTGGAGGAAGTGGGCCACTGGAAGACAGCCTTTGCAGAGTATGTCCTCCTCCCAGCCACCAGCCCCCAGCCCCTTCTCCTCTCTCTGCCTCTTCCTAGCTCTCTCTACTCCTTGACTGCCACAAGGTAAGAAACTTTCCTCTACTACACCCTTTTGGCACAATGTTTGTGTCTCAGAGCCATGAGGCAAATTAAATTCCTCCTCTTTAAGTTGTGCCTGTGTGGTATTGTGTCCCAGGATGGAAGTGTATCTAATGTTTTCCCTATATATCTAGATCTTCCTCATGTTCCTTAAGATCGTGCTTGTTTGTTCACTTTTTCATTCATTTGTCAAGATCACAACACTCCTTCTCTGTGTGAGACACTGTCAGGCTGTAAGCACACAAAGATAGATGATATTTTGCCTTCAGAGAACTCCCCCCTAGAGAAGGAGACAGACAGCATAGTGTTAGGAACACTGTTATGGTGTAATGAACAATAATGGAGCAAAAAGGTCTGAGAAAGAAATTGTGTGATGTGTATATTTAATGTACCAATAAAGATTAAAAAAAAAAAAAGAAATTGTGGAGGGTCAGAGAAAAGCCTCACTAAGAAAGTCACAGTTTCTTCATTCATTAATTCATTCAGGAACTTGGCTTGTGCTCCTACTATGTGCCAGGCATAGTGTTGGACTCTGAGGACATAAAAATGAACAAAAAAAATCTTTGCACACTAAAGAATTCAATAGTCTGCAGGAGATAAATGTATACAATTTTAAAACGATGTGATATAGGTTACATTTGAAGGATGTAAAGCCTGTTACTGAGACAGACAAACATAACTGCCAGTGAATTTGAAGAACAAGTAGTTTGCCAAGTGAACAAGGGTGAAGAGTAGTATTTCAGGCAAAAACTAGACAGTTCTTGAGTGTGGGTGCACCTGGCACTCATCCCTTACTGAACCAGAGCAATGTCATTGTCACTCCAACTGACCCTTAATCACATACTGGTAAAGTCATCTCTTTTTGTAGTGCTGCAGATGGAAGTCACTCATGCTAGGGAAGCACTCTACCACTGAGCTACAGCCCCAGTCCTAGGGAGGTTACCTTTCAGTGTGAGTGTCTTGTCTCCCACGGGCATTGTGTATCCTTTGGGATGAGTTCTTTATAACTTGGTAGATATTGTCAACACTAAAGTTTAATATAATTTCTGTTCCAAGAATAGAAATTGATTCTGATCAAAGAAAGTAAGAGATTCAGTAAAAGTGCCTCTTGACAGTCTCTGAAGAGTAGAGGAAGGAACTGGAGAGATAACTGACAAGCCGACATGTAGGGAAACCCCAACCAGGTACAAGTTTTTCTCCTGCTTCAAGGAAAGCAGGAATTCATCTCTAATTCTTTCTTCAGTCAAAGAGGACCTCATTGCTTTTGGCACTCATGTATCACTTCACAGGATCCTACTACGGGACATTCTACAGCTGGCAAAGCTTTAAGGTGTTCTCCTCTCTGTGAGCACAGCATGGCTCAGTCCTAGCAGGGAATCTGTTGTTGAACAGTAATGAGAAACAGTACTGGTACAGGCAGTGCTGCAGTGATTTATGACAGTAATAACTCTAAAGCATCCAGTGTTCCTGGATTTTAGGACAGTTACCCAGAAATGGAGATTTTCTGGCTGATGACCGAGGCCTGGAATACTGGAATATTTATGTATAGCAGGAGCAAATATGTATCTACTGGAAAATGGTGTGACCTAGCATTGGGTTTCCTTGATCATCTGGGCTCTCTCAAGGGAATCTATGAAACTCAGGTGAGGAGGGCAAAAGGGGTGGGTAGTGTGTCTTAGGGGGCAGAGAGATTCTTCGTAAGAACTCAATGTGACTTTCCTAAGCTAGTCAAGGATCTTCATCATTGTTCCTCTCAGTGATTCCACATAAATTCAAAAACTGGAGAGGAGCATAGTCATGAGTTTGAGGCCAGCCTTGGCTGCAAGTCAGTTCAAGATCACCCTGAAGCATATGGTGAGACTTTGCCTCGATAAAACAAAAAGAACTAGAGGTCTGTGCACAGTGATCCCTTAGAGTGAAAACCCGGAGGGGTGGAGAACAGCAGGGAACTTAGAGATAGCAACTGAATCTAATTACTAGTACTGCCAAGGTAAGCTCTGGACAGCGATGTCATTGCCAGCATGTGAGGGGAAGGACTGTCCTCTGCTCAATGCTGTGGCTATTTAAATAGGCATTTTCTCCAGGAACTTTCCTCAGTTCAAGCATCTGGCCATTAGCTAAGCAGGAGAGGTTCAGTGGATGAAAAGAACCTTGTTACCAAATCAGAGCAAAGGATCTTTTCTGTTTTCAGTACTTCTCCCTTGTGAGGCTTGTGTGTCCTTAGTGAAGCAGGCCTCATGCGCTGTGATTCCTCTTCTTCAAAAGAGGAAGGACTACATTTTCTTCCTCAAATGGCTTCTCAGATTGCAGAAAGTAAGGGTCAGACTCTCACGCCGTCATCATGGGTCTTGGAAGCTTTTCTATATTTCCTTTTCTTCTCAAGAAATCTGTTTGCTATTTTCTTCCCCAGATGAATGTTTTGTATAGTGAGCTCAAGAAAGCATTGTACTGGAAAAGGGTTCACTTCTAAATGAAGAACGAAAAACTACTGAATCAAGATCTTGGAGCAGGGAGGTGCCTAGAAACTTAAAGCAGATACATCATCTACAACCACTGAATATGTCAATGTTTGACCAACATTCTTTTGAGCTTTTGTTTGCTTCTTTAAGCCTTATTTTCATGTTGTTAAATTAAGTTTTCTTAAATAACAGTGTGTTTATATTTGCTTCAATGACTAGTTCATTGCTACAGAGCAAATGGATTTTCTAGACTGCTAAGGATTGTATCAAAATAGCTTATTCAAAAGCAAGATATTGCACTTTATGCCCCATATGGACAAAAAGGAATGTTCACCCCATCTAACACAGAGAGTTTTGGATTCCCAATAGCCGAAGATAACAGTAAATCATAACCTTTATTGGGAGGGCCTCAGTAGTCATTGGGTGCAGCATTTATCTAACTTGTGGAATCTCTTTCTGACATCCTTGAGAACTGGCTGGCCAGTCTCTATTAGACCATCCTATCCCGTAGCCCAATCCTTCTATGTTTTCCTCTATGTCTTATTGGTAACAAGCTTTTCCTTATCCTAAACAGAATCTGTCTCCCTATAACAAGTCAGCAATCTCTGTCTCAGTCATCCTTTGGAGAATCAAGACAAAAGTCATCCCCTCTGTCCTCTAGGCCTTTTCTTTTTCAGAGTAAACATCTTCAGTGCCCTTAGCTGTTCCTTACCTTCGTGTGATCTGATCACCTCACTTCCTGGAGTCAGGTCCCACGCTGCAGCCGATCTGACCCTGGTAGAGGTCAGCAGCTTCCTCCCGCCTGGACACGAGCACACTGTAAGATGATGCCGGCATTTTCCTGCATCTCATTTCTTTTTTCACTACTGGAGCCTAAACCAACACTTGGGAGGCAGAGCAGGAGCTACTGCACGCTAGCCAAGTGCTTTTTCTCCGAGCTACATTCTCAGCACTTTTATTATTTTTTATTTTATTTTATGACAGGCTCCTGCTAAATTGCCCAAGCTGGCCTCGAATTTGTGATCCTTTTGCTTCAACCTCCTGAGTAACGAGTTAAAGCCATGCGCCACCATGCCCTGCCCTATTAACATTTGGGGGTTTTGATTTTGAAGTGCTTGCTGGGCTAGTGATTAGCTTACTGGTAGAGCATTCACCTAGAATGTGCAAAGTCCCAGTACCACACACACAAAGAGAACCTTTCACGTTTAAAAATAATTGCAGGTAAGCACAAAGAACCTGCCAAACACTCCTCGCTGGGCTTCCTTCTTTCTTACCATTTTACCACTTTCATTCTCCTTTTGTTTCTTTCTGAATCACCTTTGAGCCCTTCAACTTCCACCCTTGCTTTACATAAAATTTTTGTTTTTATTATCTAATTAACAGAAAAATGCTTTTGCTGGGCGTGGTGGCTCATACCTGTAATCCGAGCGCTTGGGAGGCAGAGACAGGACAATAGCCATGAGTTCGAGCCCAACCTGGGCTATATAATGAGTTCAGGGCCAGCCGAATTGCAAAGTAAGACTCTGTCTCAAAAGACTAAAATAATAATTTTTTTAAAAAATAGAAAAATGCTTTCAACCTAAAATTGAAATAAAGTTGGCACTTGTGTTTGAAAAATATTTCATTTAGTCATGACTATCATTCTATATGAGTATTTTGAGGTTTGACAATTCTGGGATTCTTTCTGTTCAAGATAAAGAAACAGATCAGCTGTGGCACCAGCAGCAGCACTAGGAGGAACCACACCGCTCCTGACAGAGACGTGGTCCTGCTCAGCAGTGTGGCATGCCGCGTGGCAAGCCTGCCTCCCTTTGCTGTCTCCAGGCTGTTCACTTATCCTCTGGTACTGGGGCTGAGATTAATTCACAAACATCTTGTCCTGTTACCCTTTAACACTTCAGTGTGTATTCCGTGAAAGTGAGGATACTCTACTAGGTAACCACAGAACAACCACCACAATTAGGAAATTAACAGTGATCCAGTTCTAGCATCTATACCATAGATCTTATTGGTATTTTATCAATTATTCTAATGAAGTTCTTCATAAATTCAGGATCGCAAGTTGCACTTGGTTGTCATGTCTCTTTTATCTACTGCAAATGGTCTTGACATTTTTGGAGGAGTGCAGGCTGTTAATTTAGGTGAATCTGCTGTTTCCTGATGGTTAGATTCAGTCTGTGCCCTCTGAGCCAACACACTGCCAAAGTGACTTGTTTCTGGTCTACTGCACCAGCAGGCGCATGTGACAATGTTCCATTACTGGTTAAAGTCAACGTGGCACCTGCCAGGTTTCTCCAAAACAGTTCGTTAAGAAATATTTTGTACTTTGTAATTATGAAGTGCTTCACACAATAGATGTTGAGGCTAAGTAAATACCTTGTTCCTCATTAAACTAGTCTTAGCATCTATTGGTAATTCCTGCCTGAAAACACTTTTACTGTGTTGACTGCCAAATGCTGATTTTTTTTTTTCTGCTTCCATCCTTTCCTCTTGATTAGTTGGGCTTGCTAAGTTAAAGATTTTCTTCTCCCAGATTTTCTCTCTGTCTCTCTCTCTCTCTCTCTGTTTCTCTCTCTCTCTCTTTGTATCTCTTTCTTTCTTTTGTTGTGCTGGAAATGAAACCCAAGGCTTTATACATGCTAGACATGTTTCTACCAGAGATCTACATTCCCAATCCACTCCCACTTATTTATTAATACTTTTAAACTACATTTGAGTTCTGTGTACACTAATGGACTCCTGTTTTATTCAGTGGGTTACAATTCACTATTGTCATTAATTTCTTTTGCTTCCCAAAGCTGGCTTCTATACCCTTTGGCTTTTCCTCATCACCTGTGAACACTTCCTTACTTTATAGCACAACAAGATGCTCCAGGCTCACCTTGTGCTTTCCTTGTGCAGCCCTGAAATCAGTCATTTCTCCAAGGAGTCTTTGGTTCCTTTCTTTCCACAACAGTGAGAACTGAACCCAGGGCCCTCACACAAAGCATGTGCCACCACAACCGGTTGTTCTGGTTCCTTTTAATGGAGCTAATGCAAAAGATCTGGGTCCCAGGTTTAGTCATTGTTACTGAGGTACAATTGTTTCTGGGTTTTCTCAGTGGAGAGAGTGAGGAAATAAATGGATGTATAAGGTATGATCAAAATGTATAGCGAATGTTTAAATTTAAAAACATTAATTAGTAAAAGACACATTTCCATTGATCTCCTAAATACTCCCCCTACTTCAAACACACTTATCTCATCATTTGTGCTACTTTCTGAAAAAGTTACAGATGTTTCCTTTCATGAGTATCTGTAGAATATATGATAAAAAATATGGTGAATGTGGAGACAACATGGCATCCAGTGGGAAAGGCAGGCTCATAAAAGTCTACAGTGTGTAGACAGTATCTATAATATGTAGATGCAGTATCCATTTTACTCCCAGGGTCTGGACCCATGTGACTTTTAGCTCTTCTCCCAAAGTCATGAAAGGTAAATATTTTGAGTCAGTTCACGACATAGAGTTAAAGACACAAAACATGAAAGAAGACTTCCAGAACTACTTCAGAAAGTGGCAAGAATGATGGGATAAGTGTTTCTGAAGCATGTTACAGTGTCTTGAGGGAGATTAAGGGCAATGTGACTTAACACAATACATACTTAGACATTCACTATATATTGATCACACCACATATGTGTGTATAATGTATACACAAATGTACATGCTTATCAATACACACATACACACATGCACTTGCACATGCACACACGCACACACACACACACACACACACACTCACAGAATCCACAAAGATCACACCAATACTTCCATTTTCAACATAGCACCAGTGGACTATGTTACTCTTCCTCCCTTCCACATTTTGTAACTCCTCCCTCCAACATCAGCACTTGAGCTCTCAGGAAGCTCAAGCATTCGTTTGTTTGCTCATTCTCTCTGTATGATCTGAGTGCCCCAGGCATCAGCTCGATTCTACCACCATCCCGTCCAAGGGGGCTGCCCTTTGGTCTGAGCCCCTGGCTAGGCCAACACTGCACAGTCCTGTCCAGATAGCATGGGAACCGAGTCTCTAGCTGAGCCCCAACATGAGCCCTCACCGTGGCTCCAGCCTCTGTTGATAGGAAGGGAAAGGCGCCACCATAGCACCTAAGCAGGGCCTTCACGCGGCTGCCTCACTGGACTTTCTCTCTACCGCCCCTAACTTCACCTTGTTTTCTTCCTACTTATCTTTGAGAAGTTAGCTCTGAGTCAGCTCCTCAGAGGCTGCTTCCCTCCCTGACCTGACCAGTATTTTTTTTTTTTTGTTATATGCTCTTATAGCACTCAGTTGGAGTCTTCACAGTTTGTGAATATACATTTGTTTGTGGAATACTTTGATTAGTATCTGTCTCCTCCAATAGTCTTTTAGCTCTAGGAGGACAGGATGGGATGTCTTCCTCACTATCCTGATCCCCAGTAGCTAGCACAGCACCTGACACTTTCAGCAAATATTTGTTGAAAGAATAAAAGCTCTAAGCCTTTTCCCCCCACATATTGCCATTAATTAATATGTCCATTTGTACTTCCAGATTTTAATATCTATTACATTTTTCAGCAGATGGGCACCTCAAAACAAACACATACATACATACATACATACATACATACATATACACATTCATACCTGTATACATACACTCAGACATACACACATCAGTATTAAATTCTTCCTGCTAATGGATCAGTGTGGATATAGAGTCTACTCTTATTATTCTATACTTTTCTGGTAGATACTATATACACATTTGGTCACTTTGTACCTAGGGCCTTTAATCAAACAAATCATAAAAGTACACTGAACAGGAGCAGACTGAGACAGAGCTTGGTGACATGCTTTTCCACTTTACCTCCAAATTCACTCGTTCATTCCTGCAAAAAGCATTTCCTGAACACTCTCTATTGTCGACTAGGAACAGCCATAGGTACTGGGGGCAAAGAGTAAAGATTAAGAACACTGTCTCCCAATCAGTGAACTTAGATTTTAATGGAGGCAGCAGATCATAAACTAGTATATAAGTAACTTGAACATTCATCTATCAGTTAGCAAATGTGGGATTGATCATTTGCCTAGGCAATAACTGTACTGTTTACAATTTTCCACAAGAACATCACAAATGATTTGTCAGTGTTGGCCCCAGGTTGGGTACTGCGGCACTCCTACTTAATTTACTGAGCTTATTTCAGGAAAGAAAGTTCATCCTGTGCCGAGCTTTGAAACACAGAGTTTTATGTGACTATGAGTTCCCTTCTAAGCACTCTCATGAAAACCATCCCTTCCAATGACAGATTCTAGAAACTTGCCAGAAATTAAGATGAAACCTACCTTTAAAAAAAAAATGAGCATGTGCTCTTCACATGTCTAACATCTCTTTCTTATTCCTCACTCTTCTCCAAAGATTCTGGGCACAAGCTCAGGGATTTTGTGTACAGCTTCTTTTAACATCTGGATGTATAAGTTGTCTAGGCGACGAGCCTCAAAGTCATTGTGAGTACTTCAGTGTTTTCTTACAGTTTTCTCACTTAGCCAGTCAGCTGCCTCCTGTGAATGTCTTTCTAACCTAATGACAGTTAGGATGGCAGAGAAGACCAAAGGAAAGTAAGAATTAAAGAAGTGGCTATTTTGTTATCTTGTAAGCATCACAGCATTCTATTTTTCATTTTATGTCTCTGGTATTATTAGAATTTGTGTATGTACCTAATGAGTCTTCTGTAATTTTTGGAAAACTAATTATAATTAAAACAAAGCATACTATCTTCCCCAACATTTGTACTTCCTTGATTTGTTTTTTGATACAAACAAACCTATAGATAGTCTCTTTTTCTTATTCCTCAGGGTAGCCCCTCTTGAGGCAGGCTCTCCTGACGTGAGTATGGCAGCCCCTTGTTACTATTTCCTATTTCTCCTGAGTCAGTTGCTCTTTTTTCCCACATTTTCAGTGTCTCGTCATCAAAGACCTTTGTGCATTTGCATCATTTCCCCTCTTTTCACTTCTTCATTAAAACAGTTCACAAGGAAATGGTCATAATGTGGAGCTTTTTAGTGCTGAAGGTTGAACTCAGGGCCTAAGCATGCTAAGCAAGTGCTCTAGCAGTGAGCAGTCCCCCAACCCCTTTCATTTATTTATTTATTTGTATTTTGAGACAAAGTCTCACTAAATTGCCTAGGCTGGCTTTGAATTTATGATTCTCCTGCCTTAGCCTCCAGAGTAGCTGGAATTTCAGGCATGTGCCTTTTAGCCCTGTTGAGAATTTAATTTTTAAGAGCATTCCAGTACTTTTGGTAGGCCAGTGAAACAGTACAAAAAACCAACAAGTGATATATACCTACTAAATGCTAAGCACTAATACATGTGCCATTGTCAACCCTGAGAAGGAAATTCCATACCGCTCTTCACCCATTTCCTTCTTCTAGTCTCTCTGTCTTTCTTTCTCCCTTTTCCCTTCTCCCCCTCTTCCCCCCCTCTCTTCAAGGTAATATGGCTGGCTGATCAGTGCCATAGCTCTGACATAAGGCTAGATCTGTTGGCCCTGTGCTTTTTCCCCTGCCTTCGCGCTACCGTTTTATTCTACAAACTTCTTAAATTCTAGGGAAAATAGCTCTCTATGTCCAGCCTATGCTATCACAAACTCTGAAGTAATATAATCATTCTTCAAGTTTCTACTTTGGCAATCAGCTATTTGCTATGGGTCAGAATTCAGTAATGGATAACAAGCAGTCCGTTTTGTTGGTTACTGTCTGAGGGGTAATACTGTCAGTAAGACGAGTGCAGCACTTCTAGGGGATTCCAGGAAATTGGCAGAGTGGTAAGCAACAACTCAGCTTCTCCAAGATTTGGTATCCAGACACTGGAAAATAACAACTCGGGAAAGGAAAGAGGAAGGTAGCTGGAACCTTGGGACCCAGGAAGGCTCTGACAGGAAAATTGGAGCCCACAGAGAAATTAAAGAAAAAGAACATAACACAGAAAAAGGGAGAGACAGTCTACACTTTCTCCTTGGTTTCTGGCTCATGGCTCACAAGGAAAGAGACCAAACCTGTCAAGTGAAAGCAGGAGACTCCAGAGGCCTCCAAGGAAAAGTGCAGTAGTGGATCAGACCAGTGGATGCTGTTTGCTTGAACTGCTGGTGAGTGACCCAGTCCAAGTGCCTGTCATCTTCCCTAAGGAGAGTGGTCAGATACATTCCAGCGAGGGACTGACTGATTCCAGGACTCAGAGCACTCACGGGTTAACTTCATTATAGGGATTCCCGTGTTACACTCCCACAGTGACTGGGTAAGAGACAACCATGGAAGATAGCCATGGCCATGGTTAGGCTGGCAAGAAACCCTGGGAGGGTTTGAACTAAAGGATTCAGGCCCTAACCTGATGGCCAGAAGCTAGGCTTGAAATGGCAGAATGCCAGCTAGTGTGTGTGGCTCAAGGGTTGCAGCTCAGAGCTCAGCGCAGCCAGTCTGGGAGGAGGGAAGATGCACTCGGGAGTTTCAGAGGCAAAGTGTGCAGCTTTATTCTAATGCAGGTGGACAGCCTGGGATCTCGCCACAAAGAGACTGGTCCTAGGCTTTGCTGAAGCCAGGTTTTTATGTCATCATTATAGAATGTTCTTGAAGTTAGGGTGGAGTTACACTTAGAATCGTTTTATTGGCTAAACTCAGCAATTCTGTTGGTTACAAGCTTATACATCTCATTGGCTAGTACAGTGCACAGACTACCACCTTCACAGGCTAGAACAGTGCACAGATTTCCACTGTAAAAGAGAGGCAAGTGTAGCAATCGTTTTTAACGACAAAGGAACTTCTAAACTCCAGTGAGCAGAGTCTTTGGAGGCTCCAAGCCTCAACTGTAACAAAAGCTACAGAGCACCAGTGGCTCTGAAGTGGACATAACAAAGTTTACAAAGTTAAACAGCGGGTGGGTCTACTTCCGAGCCTTCCAAGAGGCAAGCTAGAGCTTTACAGGACTGGAACATTTTACAAATTTGGTTTTCCCCTTCAGGCTTAGCTTGAACTGCCATGGACTGGAAAGTGGCAGAACTGGTACCCTCAGCCTAACCCTACTGCCTGCAGGTGATCGCATCCACAGGGATCTGGAATCTGACCACCTGCTTTCTCTACTGAAATAAGCCAGGGCAGCTCTTGAATTGGACACTGCCTCAAAGTAGGAAATCCCAGGAGAGAACTATGCATTTCACATCACAGAAAACTTTCTTTTCCTTTTTGTTTTTGGTTTTGATTTTCTGGGTTTGTTTTTTGTGTGTGTGCATTGTTTTAGTTTTTGTTTTGTTTGACATTTTCTCTTTCTCCTTCCCCTCTTCTCTTTTCCACCAGTTTCCTGAGGCTTGAGAAATTTTCCTTTGCCCTTCTGCCTTGGTCCTTATCTCTTTCTTTTTTTTTTTAAATTATTTTTTGCTCTCTCTCTCTCTTTTAATTTTTCTCTCTTTAATTATTTTTTCTATTTTATTCTCTACATAATTTATTTCTTTTTCTTCTATTTTTTATCTTTTATTTTTTAGCAGGTTTTTTTTTATTTTGCTTAATTCTATAAGGATCTTTCTATTCCCCAATAAGATTATTTGTACCATTTCTCTCTCTCCTCATACCATAAAGTTTAATGTTTCAAAGTTTTCTTCTTGCATTCCCCCATTCCCAAACCCTATATTTTTAAATTATATAACCATAGGCTTTGTTAATTATATAACCATAGGCTTTGATGGTTAATTCTATAAAATTATTGTTGAATTCTTTGCTACCACTCATGAAGATATAGGCATTATATTCACTATATATTAGCTCTGTGTAAATACCTGGATTATCTTAATGTTTATAACATAATTTAAGATATCTTCTCTAGGATTAAAGGTGGTGTGTAATTAGTCCTTTCTGTTAATATCTACTTTTTCTTGGATGACACTACTGTAGCTGATTCACTTGATATTAATAAGGTCGCATAAGTGTTGCTATTTCTCTGTAAACCAGCACTCAGATTACCTTTGTGACATTAAAAATATGAGAGTACATTCCCAGCGGACCTGGTGCTGGGCTAACTATACTGCATCCTCCCTCCCACAGTAACCAAGGTGGTTTGGATCTTGGGGCTGTGGAAAGGGATTATTTATACTTATCTATACCCAAATTATATCACTGAAAAGCAAATAAAGAAAACTCTATACCAGCAGCAAATCCAATATTGTTTTGCTTTGTGCTGATGCTTATGGGTGCTTATAGTCTAAAGACTGCTGCTGGTAGACACGAGAAGACAAGGGAGCAAATCCAAGTGGCACAGAGGAGCAGAATGGCCATGAACCCAAATTAATCAAACAGATAACAGAGGAGACTAGAAAACAGACCAAAAGATGTACTCAGTAGGATTAGAGAAGATATAACTAAACCAATAACGCAAATAATAACCAAAAAGATGCAGGAGTGTTCAAAAGATACTGATAAAAACATAGATGAACTAAACAAAATTATATAAAACATGAATGACCAGTTTACCAAAGAATTAGAGTCCATGAAAAAGTTTTAATCAGAAATCCAGAAGGTCAAAAAAATCATACTGACAGTATGTGCAGCAGAACTGACCAATGTGAGGGCAGAATTTCAGCACTAGAAGACAATGACCCCTTCAGAGGCCAACTACACAAAGACACCCGAAAAGCAACAAGTGAATATGAAAAATAGATAAAATGACTAATGGACAATACAAAGAAGAGTAATCTAAGAATAACTGAGAGAAGTGAAAAATCAGAAGACAACACAAATTAAATAAATCTCTGTACAGAAAAAATAGCAGAAAGCTACCCAAATATAGGGAAAGAAATAAGGATACTGATAACAGGCACACAGAAACACAGATTGTCTCAAAAAAGAGAGAACTTCTCCACTCCACCTTCCACTCAAACTACCAGAAGTCCATCACAGGGAAAAATCTTAAAAGCTACTAGAAAAAGGCCACAGATCACATTAGAATTACAGTAGACATCTCTGTACAACCTTAAAGGCCAAGAAGGTTTGGATTAAAGTGTTTCAAGAGCTAAACCATAACAACTTCCAACCCTGACTTTTGTATCCTGAAAGATTTTCTTTTAAAGTTGATAGAGAAATAAAGTATTTTTGTGACAAGGAACACATGTAGAAATTCATGACCACCAAGCCAGCATTACAAAACAATCCTCAAGGATATCTGAGAAAGATATAATGAAGCCAACCATGTCAATAAGTCAAAAAGAATGAATGTAACTGGTGGCATGAGCAGCTAAGCAAAAGGGAGGAAAAAAGGGAACTGGCAACAGGAAAATAATGCAATCACAGAATAAGTCAATATCTCTCAGCAATAACTCTCATGGGGCTGGAGATTTAGCTCAGTGGTTCTGGTATCTGTCTGGCAAGTGCAAGGTCCCAAGTTCGATCTCTGGTACCACATACCACAATGCAGGGTATGATGGCTCCTCCCAATATTCCATGCAAACCAACCTGAACAAAAACAACAGTTGCTATCCTAATTTCAGACAAAGTGGATTTCTAGCCAGCACTTATCAATAGAGACAAAGAAGATCACTATATATTGTTTAAGAAAATCATTGTACAAGAATAATTAGCAATTAAAAATATAAGTGCACCAGGCCAGGGATTTGGCTCAGTAGTTCCATCGCCTGCCTTGTAAGTGCAAAGTCCCAAGTTCAATCTCAGGTAACCACATACAACAGTGCCGGGCGTGGTAGCTCATGCCTGTAATCCCAGCACTCAGAAAGTACAAGCAGGAGGATTGCTGTGAGTTCGAGGCTTGCCTGGGCTACATAGTGAGCTCAGAGCCAGCCTGCTGAACTACAAAGAGAGACCCTGTCTCAAAAAAAAAAAAAAAAAAAAAAAAAAAAAAAAAAAAAAAAAAAAAAAAAAAAAAAAAAAAAAAAAAAAAAAAAAAAAAAAAAAAAAAAAAAAAAAAAA
>PVIR01019079.1:0-10256 GCA_004026965.1 Petromus typicus | reverse complement strand
ACACCAATACAGTTGTAATGGGGAAACCTCAAAACACAAATGGAGAGATCAACAAAGAAATATCACCATTGAACCAGACACTCAAATAAATGGTCTTAACAAATATCTGCAGAATGTTTCATCCAACAGTAAGAGAACACAGGTTCTTCTCAGCAAAAGGTGGGACTTTCTCCATGCATTAGCCCAGAAAGCATCTTGAATTAAATGCAAAAGAATTGAAATTATCTCATTCATATTATTAGATCATAATACAATGAAACTAAAAATCAATGCAAAAGCACCACAGAAACTGTGAAAATACATGGAAATTAAATAACACTATCTTGAATACTCAATGAGTGATAAATGAAATTAGACAGTTTCTACAATCAAATAATAGTGCCAGTATGATATACTGCAATCTATGGGACACAATGAAAGTGGTCCCAAGAGGAAAGTTTTTAGCTGTGAACTCCCTCATTAGAAAAACAGAGCAAGCTCAAATAAATAACCTATTGATGTATGACAAGGTCCCAGAAGAACAAGGACAGTCCGAACCAAAGTTAGTACAAGGGAAGAAATTACAAAGATCGGAGCAGAAATTATTGGAATTGAGACTAAAAGATATGAAAAAATCAATGAATTGAGCCAGGGATGTAGCTCAGTAGAGCTGCACCTGCCTGGTAAGCACAGGACCAGAGTTCAATCCATGGTACCAGAAAAAAAAAAATCACTGAATCAAAGAGTTGGTTCTTTGAAATATTAAACAAACATTTAGCCAGTCTTACTAAAATAAGAAAAAAGATACTCAAATCCATGCAATTAGAAATGAAAATGGCAGATTCACATCAGATTCTGCCAAAATCCAGAAGATCTTAGCTAACTAGTTTGATAAACTATGCTTTAATAAAATAGGAAATTCAGAAGAAATGGAAAGATTCCTAGATACATATGAACTATCAAACCTGAACTGAAAAGATATAAAAATCCTGAATAATTCAACATCAGTCAGTAAAGCTGAAGAAGTAATTTTTTAAAACTACCAATGGAGAAAAGTCAAGGTCCTGATGGATCCACTGCTGAATTCTACAGAAACCTTAGATAAGATCTAATGCAAATATCCCTGAAACTTTTTAATGAAACCAGAAAGGAAGCACTACTACTAAAGCCATCCTTAGAAGCAAGCATTACCCTGAACCAGAAAAGGACCTAATGAAAAAAGAGAACTACAGGCCAATTTCTCTAGTGAACATAGATGCAAAAATCATCAGTAAAATACTGGCCAACAGAACGCAGCAAATTATAAAAAAGATCATGTCCAAGTAGGCCTCATCTCAGGGATTCAAGGATACTTCAGCATACATAAATCAATAAATGTACATACCACATAAAGACAAGCAAGGATAAAAATAACATGATCATCTGAATAGATGCAGAGAAAGCATTTAACAAAATCCAACTTCCATTCTTGATTAAAAAGAAAAAAACTCTGTTTTTTTTGTTTGTTTGTTTGTTTTTTTTTTAGGTTTTTTTTGAGACAGGGTCTCACTTTGTGGTTCAGGCTGGCCCTGAGCTCAGCCTCAAACTCACATCACAACAATCCTCCTGCCTCTGCCTCCCGAGTGCTGGGATTACAGGTGTGAGCCACCACGCCCGGCACTGTGGTATGTGGTACTGGTTGCTGCTGGGTGTGGGTCTCCACATCCAGTATTGTATGTGGATACTGGGGAATCGAACCCGGGCCCTTGTGCTTGCAAGACAGGCGCTGGAACCGCTGAGCTAACTCCCCAGCCCCAAGAAAAAAAACTCTGAAAAAAGGAGAAAGTCTTTATCTCAATCTGATAAGAACCATCTATAACAAACCAATAGCCAACAGCACACTCCATGGTGAGAAGCTGAAAGTTTTTCCTGTAAAATCAAGAACAAGACAAAGGTGTCCACTATCACCACTCTTGTTCAATATAGTTCTTTTTTTTTTTTTTTGAGACAGGGTCTCGCTTTTGTGGTTCAGGCTGGTCCTGAGCTCAGCCTCAAACTCACATCACAATCCTCCTGCCTCTGCCTCCCGAGTGCTGGGATTACAGGCGTGAGCCACCACGCCCGGCACTGTGGTATGTGGTACTGACTGCGGCTGGGCGTGAGTCTCCATGCCCAGTATTGTTATGTGGTTACCGGGGAATCGAACCCAGGCCCTTGTGCTTGCAAAACAGGCGCTGGAACCACTGAGCTAACTCCCCGGCCCCCCAATATAGTTCTTGAAACATTAGCTACAGGGGTTGGAGATTTAGCTCAAGTGGTACTGTGCCTACCTTGCAAGCACAAAGGCCCAAGTTTGATCCCTGATACCGCAAAGAACAAACAAACAAAAAATTAGCTAGAGCAATTAGACAAGAGTAAGAAATAAAAGAGATATGAATGGGAAAGGAAAGAGTTAAATTACCATATCTACATGTAACCTGATCATCTACATAGAAGATCCCAAGAAGCTCCATCAAAAGACTCTTAGGATTAATAATCAAATTCAGTAGCAGAATACAAAGTCATCAACTCAAAAATCAGTCACATTTTTGTGCACAAATAAGAAACTCACAAAGACAGAAATTAGGAAAACAAAACCTTCCACAATAGCATCAAAAAAAAAATGAAATAGAAGTGAACCTAACCAAGGAAGTAAAAGACCTTTATGATGAGACACTTTGAAAAAGGAGATTGAAAAGGTTAAGAGAAAACAGAAAAATATCCCCTGTTCCTGGATAGGCAGAATGAATACAGCCAAAATGTCCATATTTCCAAAACTGTTATACAGATTTAATGCAATCCCAGTCAAAATACCAATAGCATTCCTTACAGAACAAGAGAGAGCAATCCTAAACTTCATATGGAACCAGAAGAGACCTAGAATAGGAAAAGAAGTTCTGGGCAACAAGAGCAAGGCAGGGGCATCATGATTTCAGAATTCAAGATATACTGCAAAGCTATAATGATAAAAAATATTCAACAAAACAGTAAAACCAAACCAAACAAACACACACAAAACAAGACAAAACAGACTTATAGAACAATACAGAAACAACTCCAAGTACATTCAGCTACCTTATCTTTGACAAATGTCCAAATCTTTTTGCTGGGGGAAAGATGGCCTCTTTAACAAATACTTCTAGGAAAATTGGCTATCTACCTCCTGAGCGTTGAACCTAGAACCATATCTCTCACAAGCACTAAACTAAAATAAAAATGCATCAAATATCTACATATTAGAGCAGAAGCAATCTACTGGAAGACAAAATAGGTACAACTTTTGATGATGCACTTATAGGCAAGACTTTCTGATCAGAACTCCATTAACATAAGAAATAATACTAAGAATCAACATGTGAGATCACATCAAATTAAAAAGCTTCTACACAGCAAAGGAAACAGAGGGAAGGGACAATCCATAGCATGGGGGAAATTTTTTCCATCTATTCTTCAAAGTACTAATCTCTAGAATATATAAGTAGCCCAAAAGTCAGACCCCCAAGTTTAAAGACCTAATCAAAAAATAGGCATCTGAAATAAGCAGACACTTCTTAGATGAAGAGGTACAAATGGCCAATAAATGCATGAAAAAAAAAATGTTTGTCCTCACTAGCTATGAAAAAAGGCAAATTAGGGCCTGGGATTTAGCTCAGTAGTTCTGGCGCTGGTCTTGCAAATGCAAGGGCCTGGATTCACTCACTCCTCGGTAACTACATACAACAATGCCAGGCATGGTGACTCACACCCACCAGCAAACACTACCACATACCACAGTGCTGGACATGGTGGCTCCTGCCAAAAATACCTGTAATCCCAGCACTTGGGAGGCAGAGGCAGGAGGATTGCTGAGTTCGAGGCTGAGTTCAGGACCAGCCTGAACTACAAAGTGAGACCCTGTCTCACAAACTGAAAAAAGAAAATGAAATGCAAATTAAAACAACACTGAGATTCCATCACATTCCAAAAAGAATAGCTATCATCAAGATATCAACCAATAACAAATGCCAGCGAGGCTGGCATTGGGAACAAAGGAACCCATCTTCATCAGTGATGGGAGTGTAAACTGATACAACCATCCACAGCATGGGGGGAAGTCAGGATGGAGATTACTCAAAAAACTGAAAATCGAAATTACATTAGACTCAACCATTTCCCTTTTAGGTGTCTTTCCAGAAGAGTTACAGCCCTCATATTACAGTGATTCATGCACACCTATGTTTATAGCAGCACAGTTCATAGTAGCTAAATCTTGGAAACAGTCTATACGTCCATCAACTGATAAATGGATAAAGAAAATGTAGGATTTATACACAGTGGAGTACTCCTCTGAGAAAGAAACATAAACTCATGTTGTTTATAGGAAAATGCACTCTGTGAGACCATGTGAAGTGAATAACTCAGATAGAGAAGCTTAAATATTGCCTGGTTCTCTTATATGAAAAACTCGATATATAAATACATTGCAAAATAAAAGATAGATGATAGAAAAAAAGAGAGTGAGAAAAAAAGTTGTTACAATCTAGCATAGACAATGTGTCTGAAAGTGTACCTTGATATAGTACAATTTTATTGTGCGTTTTACATTGTCTGCCCGTTAGTCTGGTTGCTAAATTTGTGTGTATGATAATCAACTTTATAAGAACTTACAAGATAAATACAAATACGATGCTGGTAAAAGAGGAGAGGTGGAGGGAAAGGCGATAAAAAGAATTGAAATATAATGTACGTGCATCAATCCCCCACAATACATGTAGTATTTTGTACTGAAAAGAGGTACCAAGAAAAATTGTAAAGAGAATTTCTAAATGTTCTGCTTTGAGGCAAATGAATCTCACAGCAACCAGAGTCCTTCACTGCTGCTGTATCATGTTCTGTGCAGTTTTTGGGATCCGCCTCCATCAGGAACACACCATTCTTGTCCTTGTTTGCTTGTTTGTTCATTTGAGGTGAGTTTACACTGTAGAGTTCTGGCTGTCCTTGAACTTGCTATGTAGCCCAGGCTGGCCCCAGCGTCACGAGTGCTGGGATGACAGGTATGTGCACCACGCCCATTTTGGCCAGTCTGTAGTGTGATGTTACGTGTGTCACTGTGTGACTCCTCGTGCATTCCCTTTATTACTTAGCCAGAACTGTGCAAAGGGCCCTGTCTTGCTTTCTGGATTTTAGCGCATTTAGCACAACTTCTCTTCTCATCCCAAAGTGCACTTTCTTAATAATGTTCTTCTAATGCCTGATTCTGGTTATAAGTTGCATTTGTCCAGGTCTTAGTGGCACCTCTTAGCTGGTATGTGATACCTTAATATTTTAAGTTCACTATATACTGTTAGGTCGAATCACATGAAATTACCATTTCCGTACCTCAAATAGAGTTGAATATTGGCAGTTTCATATGGTTGAACCTAATGCATGGGCTGTGTACACAACTAGCGGAAGCTGTCAGTTCTATTTTTTACTGTTTTCCCAGATATACCCTCGGAAGCTTAATGGGTCCCTCCGCAGAGCTGTTCACACTGCTGTATCTGCCATCACCCATAGCAATTGACTTTAATATTATCAGGGCACTTTTCTCCCTTCCCTTCCATTTTCAATTTAAAGTTCACTTTATCAGATCAGCAAAGCTCTGGGTAAACACATTTTTCTCAGTTATCATAGAGAACCGTGTCCTTAGCTAACAGCCTAGCAATCCAGTTTTTTAAGCCATGGTCCAGTCAAAACAAATCCTATACTAAAATTCCATCTCTAAAGACAGCCATTTCATCATCCATATTTTTTTCTATTCTACAGTATCAGTTTTCTTTTGTAAGAAGAAAAGAAAACACCACCTGGTGTCCCCCAGTCCTTGAATTTTCTGCCCACACTTCATTGTCCTTGGGGATTTCTGTGGCTGCTTTGGCGAAGGCCACTCATCCCTACAGGAGAGACACTTGTTAGAATAAGAGTTGGAGGAAAGTGGAAATGGCAGCATTTGTTTGATTTGACAGTTTTCCCAGTACTCTCTGGTAAATGGCAATGAGAATACACAATCAAAGACAATAGTCATGTCTATGTACTTACAGCCCCCTGAACAACATCAATTAGAAGCCAGTAATAATTATTCATTCACTGATTTGTTTATGCAGTCATTCATTTGCCTATCTAGATAATGAATGATTGTGCTTTAGACCAGATCCTGCCCTCGATGACCTTATCGTCTGGGCTCGCACTCATTGTATTGGAGCGATTGCAATGTTAAAGATAGATGATGAAAGCTCTGAAAGTGAGAAGAAAGGACTGATTCGAAAGGGAGAGATTGAGAAATGCTATGTGAAGAAATTGAGCCAGACTTTGAATATACATATGATTTAGACATAAAGAATGAAGGGAAGGGTCTTCTAAGCCAAAGAAACGGCGTGGTGACATCTTTGTGTGAGGGCCGATACGTCTGGCAGCATAAACTGCTTCAAGAGGACTAGTGGGAAAAATATTTCCAAGGCAGGTTACAGGATCTCCGCTTTCTAGCTGAGGAGTTTGGGCCATACTGAGTAATCCATTCAAGTAATGCTCATTTTTGTTTTGGGTCCAGGTCTCGCTGTGTTGCCCAGGTTGCCCTTGAACTCCTGGACATCAAGCTATCCTCAGACCTCAGCCTCCCTATTAACTCGGACTACAGGCTTATGTCCCAATGCCCAGCTTAACCACTGAAGATATTTGAGCTAGAAAGTGACAAGAGTCAAAAATGTACCTTGAGAATATTAATCTGGGCAAAAGTGGGTACATTGGGCTGGAGAACATAGAGTGTAGAGGTGTAGAGGAAGAAAGACTAAGTTGGAGGCGATTGTGATTTCCCTGTTTCATCCTTCAATAGAGCCCCGTACTTTTCATTACACTAACTTAGCCATTAGTAAGTATATGTTTGCTTGTGTGTTTGTTTCGTGTCTGATACTTCTGAGACCATAAGCTCTATTAGGTGAAGGAGCAGATCACTTTTGCTCACTGTTGTATCCCCGAGGCCTGACACATACTTCTATGGTTGTGAAAAGCACCGAAGAATTACATTGGGACAACAATAGTGAAAACAGTGGACGTGGAAGTAGGAACTGTTATAAGGACATAATCAGAAGTGTGCGGAGTTTTCAAGTTGGGATGGTGACAGGTTGGGGAGTTGTGTGAGTGCTGAAGTCAAGAAAGCACCAACGAATTCGGTGTGGAAAGAGGAGAGAGCGACAAACAGCATTAGCAACATTTAAGGGAGGAGGAAAAGAAGGAGCTGCAGGAGGCACAGAAATAGGAGTACAGCTCTTCAGAGATATAAGTACACTAAAAATGTTGGGCAGCTCTGGCCATTAGAGAAATGCAAATTGAAACAACCCTGAGATTCCATTTCATTCCGGAAAGAATGGCTATGGTCAAGAAATCAAATAATGACAAATGCTGGCAAGGCTTCAGGAGGGGAAAAGGGAAGCCTTTTACGTTGTAGGTAGGAATGTAAGCTGGTACAACCACTGTGGAAGCCGGTATGGAGATTCCTCAAAATACTAAAAGTAAAAATTCCATCTGACTCAGCTATTCCTCTTCTAGGTACTGTCCCAAAAGTTAAATATATCGCACCACAGGGATGTATGAATACTCGTGTTCATAGCAGCAAAACTAAGTCTTGGAAGATCCTTTAGCCAATGATTGGATAAAGAAAGTGTGATGTTTATACAAAATGGAGTACTATGCTACCATAAACAAGGGTACACTTGATTCGTTTGTAGGAAAACAGATGCACCTTGAGACCATATTAAGTAAACCAGACACACAAGCTTAGATATTGCATGGTTTGTCTTATATGAAAAATCCAAATATAAATGAAGAGCAAAATAAAAGACAGATAATGGGAAATAGAGAGATCATTTATGAAAGGTAAGGGAACCAAGGGATGGAAGGAGTGTAGAAAAGAAGGGAAGGGCACGAAAAAAAAAAGAAAAAGGAAATGTAAGAGAACCAAAAGACTAACATCAATGAGGCCAAGAAAAAAGTTCAAGAAGGGAAGATTAGTGACTAGTGTCAAATATCATGACAGCCAATGAGAAGGAGGCCTGAGACAGTAGATGAGCGGGTGGCTGGCAAGTCACTTCCGAGGGCACAACTGTGGCAGGCAGAGAGCAAAAGCCGGAGCAACAGAAGTCTGAGGGAGCGAGTGAGAGCGCCGAGCGGGCAGCCACGCCCAGCTGGACGGGAGGCCTGGCTCAGTTTCCAGGGGCTACTCCCCCTCCACACCTCTTTCTGCCTCTCCTCCGCTGCCTGGGGGCCAGGTAGTTAGCTCCACCCTCCTACCCGGCCCTGTGGCTGCTTTTGGCCCCTCCGTTCCTGCATCTCTGAATTTTCTTCCTTTAGACTGTCCTGGGGTCTTGAACTCTGTCCAGCTTGGAAGAGGCCATTTCTCCTGGTCCTGCCCTCTCATCTCGCGGGGATGCTGCAGTCCGTCACGGCACGCACGGAGCCTGCTGCGTGGAATGTTTGTGTATAAACCAAATGTGCTCAAGTGCAGTGTTCCTTGGCAGCTACATTTAAGCCTCTTGTCATTTTCCTTTTTTTAAACTGCAAAATCACAGAAAGGCATGGACTGTCTTTTTGAGAGGGATTCAGCGTAATTCATGCCCTTTAGAAATCTACTATTTTATCATCCTCAAGAAATGTGAGAGCTAGGAGAGGCCCTAGAGATCCTCTGCCCAGTTTCGCCATGTTTTCAGGTAAGACAGGGAGACCCAGAAAGGGAAAGCTACATAAGTGTCCATCAAACATCAGGCCATCGTCCGCTGCTCTGGGAGGTAGAAAGATAGGGTAGATGCAATCCCAGCCCTCGACTTGTGTTTTGTCTAGTTGAAGAAGAGCATGATGAGCAAATAGCCACCAGGGGAAGAAGGACAGAGTAGGCTCAGTAAGGCTAAGCTAATGTGAGGGGGAGGGGAGGGGTTCCTCCGGAGGGATCAGCAAGGTCATCAGAAGTGATATTTGAGTTGGAGCTTGCAGGTTTCCTTAGAGAAGAGATGGGGTCTGGACACACTCCACACTGAGTGTACCCTGACATAAAGAGGTAAGGAGTCTGCACTGGTTTGTTGAGAAGTATCAGGAGGTAACTGGCAAAAGCAAATTAAGGCCAGGGAGTGAAATCAGTCCTTCCCTCCCTGCAGCAGCACGGCTGCCCATCCATGGGCTGCCTCTCCAGAGAGGCCTTCCCCAGGTGCCTTTCCTAAGCAGACCCGCCCCCGTGGCCTCTGTCAATGCCTCCTATGCTTTTCCTTCCCCTTTGCCCTAATGTGTCACCCTGAAGCCATTTACTTCCCTGTCACTCCCTCTCCGGACTATAAGGTCCTTGGGAATAGAACTGTATTTGCTTTGTCTTCGCCCTCCGGGAAGCAGGCACAGGAAGTGCTCCCCACACAGGAGCTCCCGACAGCCGAGGGAGGTCTCCTGACCATGATGATGATGACGGACTACAAGGAAGGTCTCACGGCGACGATGATCATGGACTACACCGAAGGTGGAAACAGCGTTTGGACATGGATGTGACAACGAAAGGAGACAGGTCAGAGTTTGCCCGTGAGAGGGTCTGACAACCGTGGAACTTCCCCAGAGCAAAGCTGTGGGAGTTGCAGACTGAGGCCGCCGTGGACAGGGCGTGGGGAGCAGGGACGCAGCTTCTTCATGGTCTTTGAATTTGTGCCTGGGGAGCCGGGCTGGCCTTCTGAGCTCTAGTGCTGGATGAATTTGCGCTGAGCTTTGTGCCAAGTGCTGGTCAGTACAGGGCGTGGGGCAGGTGAAGAGTTGGGCTCTGGGTGAGAAGACAGCAGAGGAGAAAGACAGGAATAGAGCTGAAGGACAGCGTGGTGAGAAGAGGCAGCACAGGCTGGAGCAGGACAGCAGGGGAAGGCGCAAAACCCCCAGGGAAGACCCCAGGGCATGCTCCCCGTAGGCTCCCACCGAGTCCCATCGCCTTCCGCAGGGCCAGCCAATCCCGGGCGGCTCTGGCCCACACACTCACCAAGGCTGGATGAGGCGCTGACAGTGGGGCTTTGCAGGTGAGACGCAGTGATGAGCCTTTTAGAGCTCTCACTGGCAAACAGCCGGCTATGGCATGTGTGCCGTCAGTTCACAGACACTGATCTAAAGTCTGTGCTCTAAGGAGGGGGCTAAGTCAGGCGTGTGGCACAAGCTTGTCATCCCAGCACTCCCCTGGCAGAGGCAGGAGGACTGCTGTGACTTCGAGGCTCGCCTGGGCTACATAGTGAGCTCAG
>PVIR01019078.1:0-32473 GCA_004026965.1 Petromus typicus | reverse complement strand
CACAAGTTTCATGAGGGGTAGTGTCTCAGAAAATTGGGACCCGACGATTCTGATCCCAGAGTCCTACAGGCTGCACCTCAGGGGACTCGGGGTCCTGTCCTGGGCTGGCTACTTTTGCCTGGCTTTGTTCAGTGCTTCTGTGCAAGAACAGCAAAGAAATATCCTCCCAAGGCCTGAGGCCAGAAGAAAGAAACCGCAGAGGGTCCTGACTGCAGCTGTATGACCTCAGCCACCTGTGAGAGCTGCTTGCCTCAGTGGCCTCTCTGTGAAAGAGGCGGACGTCGGCCCCCACCTCACAAGGCTGCTGCAAAGACTGTACGTGATGAAGTGTGACTGTCCACTGCAGACACTGGTGACAAATCAACACTACATTCAGCAAACATCAACTGAGGGTTTGGTCTGGATAGTCCAAGGCCAGACCCTGGAACTGGTAACAGCAACCCCCAAGCCTGAGGGTGGTTTCCTTTGCCTGAAATAGCCAGGGTTTCACCAAGCCCCTTCCCTAAGCCACTGAGTAGGACAGTACCCCTTGCCTTATGGTCTCTAAAAATCCTGCTTTTAGCTAGGCATGGTAGCACACACCTGTAATCCCAGCACACTAGAGGGTGAGGCAGGAAGATCACTGTGATTTTGAAGCCAACCTGGGTTTCATGGTGAAGTGAGTTCAAGAGCAGCCTGATCAACCTGGTGAGACCTTATCTCAAAAAAAAAAAAAAAAAGAAAGAAAATCCCGCTTTTTCTGACAATAGTCATCACATACTATGGCGACCACTTGGTCAAGGATGACACCCCCCTCCAACACCTCAATACTCAGGACGTTGGGCTCATCGAGGGTAGACACTGAGTCTACCTTTTCCACTCCTGTATCCTCAGTGTCTGTCAGTGGTTGTTTTTTATTTTTTTGGTGTTTTTTTTTTAGCTAACATGTGGCATGTATTTTGTGCCAGGTGGTATTCTGTGAGCTTTACACATAATAACTCATTCAATCCTAGTGATCCTCTAAGGAAGATCTTGTTATCCATCTCTGAGAGAAGATAATTAATGGGACCAGATTATGCAGCTGGTAACAATCGGGTGCGTGGTTGAGTGAGTACCATAAACTCACTCACTGCCTAGTGAGGAAATAGGAAACTGTTACAATACAGAGGGACCAGTTGCAGCCCAGCAGCCTGGCATGTGCCGAGGAAGCTGTACGGTAGACTGTGCCAAGGGTGTGGACTGGCGGAAGCCAGGTGGCCCAGACCTCAGTGCAAGTCCCGGCGCAGGTGAGTTCGGCTCTAGCCCTTCCCAGTGTGATTGCTCTGGTCGCTCCAGCCACAATCAGTGCAGAGCCCCCTTCCCTCGCATCACGTTGGCCCCTGCTCCCTTCCCTCCCTCAAAGCCCAGGGCCTCACAACCGGATGCCACCCTGACCAGTCTGGGAGGGATAGATAAGCCCTCCTCGGGCTCGAGTCTCCAGATCTTCTCTGCACTGGACTCTTCCCTGTCTGCTGAGGACATCACTGGACAGAGCGCCTGGGCCTCTTGCTCCTCCTTCTTTTGTTTAAGCAAACAAATAAACCAAATGTTCCCAGCTTGGACGGAGGAGGTGTCTTCCCTAATCAAACCAATGCTTCACACTGGCAAGGGCTCCTGTGAATCTTCCTGCCCTCTGCCGGCTCCTGAGAGCCCTTTCCCTTTGAGAACCTGCGTTGGGCTCCAGTACCTGAAGTCTGATTTACCAGAGGTTGTCTCCAAAGGACCAGATAAACAAGGTGCACCTGACAAAGTCAGCTGTCAAGAGGGCTCCCGGGTATCAGAAAAGGATAAAGACCCAGTCATTCCATTCGCTGGATGATGTCTCAGCAGCTGGGGGAGGGGGATGGGCAGGGAGGATGGGCAGGGTGCGCTTCCAAGGTCTCTTCCAGGGCCAGAACTCTGGGCTCTGATATCACATGTAATTTTGTCCTGGGCATGAGTTTGTGCCCAGATGTGTTTGCAGTGTGTGGTCTACCCATGTGGACAGGTGTCAGCCTGTTTACCTGAGTGTGTGCTCACAGAAGCATGCGAGTGTGTAGGGGACTCTAAGTGCTGTCTCTGTGTGTGGGTGTGAGGTAGGACCTGGCATTTGTGCATCTGTGTGACTAGAGACATCTGTGTCTGGAGGGCGCATCTGTGCATGTGTGTGGGCATGTCAGTAACCAGCACTCGAGTCTCACGTGGGTCTCCTTGTGCCCTGCGACTGTGACGGGTGTGTTTGTGTGCAGCCAGAAGTGATGGGGCTCCACAGCCTGACATTCACACCCTGCCTGTCCCTGGCAGCTCTTTCCTGACTGAAGCCTGGCTCAGACTCTCAGAGAGGATTTCAGAATGCTTGAAATGGTGGTATCCCAGGCCCTCGAAATCACCCAGACGGACCCTCTGGGTGGGGAGGAAACTGGAGCCTTCTGAGGCTCCCGTGGGCCTAACTCAGTTACACGCTCATTAGACATCTTCTCCACTGTAAGCCCAGGGCTGCTGGGCTGGCGCCCCAACCCAGCTCCGAAGTGCCAGCGTTTCTTACTGCTGGGTGTGCCCCTCCGGGAAGACTGCTCTAAGGCCCCAGCCCCCAGGGACCCCAGTGTCGGGGAGCCTCGTCAGATGGGAGGCACCTCGAGGAGCCTGGCTTAGGGTTGGTCCACCCCAGGAAGCACACAGGCAGTGGGGCCTCAGCCCCAGCACTCTCCTCTCAGGGACTCTCAGAAAGTCTGTTTCTCAGGATGCCAGGCGGCACAAGTGAGGGCCGGGGGCACAGCTGTCCCCAGTGTGTGCGGAGCCACTCGGATAGGGGGAGGAGCCTGGCTCATCTCCCCCTCCTTCCAGGAGATGTGCAGTTACTCACACCCCCAAAGCTTCACAATTAGACTCGCGGTTTGCAAAACCCAACGTGGGCCTAATGAGAAGCATATTGCCTCCCGGGAGAAACTGGGGGAGAACAGAGGGCAGCTCTCGCGCTCACCTCCCCAGGGAGGGCCTCCAAGGGGCAGAGGGGAGGCCAGAGCCCCTCCTGCCCACCCCACCCCAGCCTCAGAGCTCTCTTCCCTGCAACTGGGTCTCCTGGCTTTGCCTCCCCCCCGGGGGGTCATTTGGGAGCCAGATGTGGAGTTCTAGCCCTTGGGAGGGAGGAGCAGGGGAGCGGGAGAGAATGGCCTTTGGAGTCAAACAGATGTAGATGTGAGAATGTGGACTCCACCACTCACGCCCAGTGTCCAGCGGTGTGGCTTCCGGGAAGTTCCTGAACGTTTCTAGGACTCCGGGCATCACTGCCCCCTTCCTGAGAGCAGCCTGGGATTCCAGTGGGTCATTCACACTGCTAGGCACCTGGCATACAGTAGGTACTCTACACTTGGAGGCTCTGTAGGAATGTCACGCAGGGAGCTTCTTGGCTAATGCTGAGGAGAGGCGGCAGATGAAGCAGGCCCTACGGAGCAGAGTGAGGCCAGGGCCGGGCACCTGGAGCAGGGCACCCGGAGCAGGGCACCCGTGGGAATTCCAGCTCTTCCCCTAACTCTCCCCACCATAAAATCAGGCTTTCCCTCACCCTCCTTGTGGAGAGCTGAGGAGGAGCGGCCGGGCTGGGGCCGGCTGCCCGGCTCAGCTCCTGCTCCACACTTGCTGGGTGTGACCTTGGACAAGCCAGTCCCCTTGCAAGCTGTGGCTGCCTCCTCTGCGGGGACGGAGAGGATAATAATACCCCCCTCACACCATTCGTGATCCGAGCAGAGTACTTCCAACTGTGCCTGGCACGAGAGAGCCTGCTAGGAAGTTTCTCCCTCCTTTTTCCTTAATCTATTTAAGATGATCCGATGTGTACGGATCTGGTCACTTTTCACACGCTATCTTACTTAACCCTCTAAGTACCCCAAGAACAACCCAGGGGCCCCTCCAATGGTGCACAGGAGTCATGTGGTGACGGGAGAGTGGGCCACTGCTCGGCTACACAAGTGAGTGAGGGGACGGGAGCCGGCCACGGTGACCACAAGACGCACGATCCGGCTGTGTGCGGGGTCCAGGAAAGGCAATCGAAGGACCAGACGACAGATGAGTGGATGCCTGGGCTCGGGGTGGGCAAGGAGAGCGACTGCAAACAGACAAGAGGTTATTTTGGAGGTCGACGGAAATGTCCTAAAATTAGACCGTGACTATGTCTCACAGCGCTGGACATCTACTAAATGTCACTGCAATGTACATTTGGAGTAGGTAGATAGTACAAGTGAATTTGATACCTTAAGAAAGCGAGTTAGGAAAAATTCTAAGAGATAAATGTTATTAGCCTTTTGGCCCTTGAAAAATTCATAGTAAATTTCAGGGCCAGCTTTGTTTATCTTTAAAGCTCAAGCTCGAATTCCTTAATCTGGGAGAGGAACGAGGGGAAAAAAACTGGACTTTCCATTATTCCAATTTTCCACTCTGTAGCCAAAACTTGGTTCACTGAAGTGAGGCGCTGAGCAAGGAAAAGGGGCGACCCCCGAAACAGGCCTTCCCAGGCCCCGTCCTGCCCCTGCCCAAGGGTGTGGGCCTCACCCGGGATCACTGAGCTCTGTCTGCCTTGGTCCTGTCTGTCTCTCTCCATATAATCACCTACATAACATAAAGTCGTGTTTGGTACCTATGCGGTCCCGAATTCGCTCTCAGCATTGCGGACATCATCTCTGTGCTTCGTAGTGATACTGCAAAGTCATGGCTGGTGTTTCCACAGTGCGGGAAAGCAAGGCTCACGCAGTGGAAGTGGGTCACCCGGGACCACCCCACTCTACCAGGACAGAGCCGCAAGGCAGTGGGACGGTGGTGAAAGCGCCATTGCCCCATCCCCACCCAGCCGCTCTCAGGCTCCCCATCTACCTTCTGTTTCTGTCTCCCCAGCTCCTTCCTCTATCTGTCTGTCTTTGTCTCGTCGCTTGCCTCTGTCTCTCAGCCTCTGTCTCTCTGCATCTCTGTCTCTGGCTCATTTATTTTTAATAACCACAATAATGAGAAAAGCTCCTTCCCGACCCTCCTGGGGAGGGAGACAAAAGGAGGGGAGCCCAGGGACAAGGGGGAGGGATAACCTCCCCTCTCACTCCTGAGAAATTTAATAAAGGGCCTGAGAAAGTGCTGGGCTCCACTGCCGGCCAGTATCCTGGGAAAGGGGGCTGCCCCCTCCCCCAGCGCAGACACCGCTCTGCACGGGCCTGGGGTCAGGGGAGGGAATGTCTCGGTGCTGGGCCCCCTTCTCCAGCTCACAAGCTTTATCTCTCCCCTCCCTGCTGGTGGGAGCAGTTCCCCCAGCTAATCCGTCCCTGAATATGGGCCCTACAGACTCCCTCCCCTCCACCAGACCTGCCTGCTTTCCCAGGAGAGCCGCCTCCTCTCCAGGGGAGAATCAATCACAGAACTACAGTCAGTGCACTCATAGGTCAGGCTGTGTCCAGGCCGGCTCCCCGGGTGGCCATCTATGGAGAGCGGCCTGGCCACCCCCTCCCAGCCTGCCACAGTGCTCAGTTGGCACCTCGTGCCAAAGGGCTCAGTTGGTCTCTGGCACAGACCCAGGACTTGCTCTCCACCTCTGCCTCCTTGAAGTCAGCACTGGCCCGAGCGGAGCAGCAGGCTCCAGGCTCCCTCAGCCCCTAGCCAGCCTCCCCTCCCCCTCCAGAGAGAGCCTTAGCGGTCAGGGCAAAGAAGCCCTGGTCCAGCTCCTCGCGTGACTTCTGGAGAAGCCCTGGGGATGAGAGCTGCTGGCTGACAGGTACAAGGACAGGGAGAAGAGGGCCAGCTGCTGCCGAACGGCTAAGACGACCTACAGCACAGCAGCGGGGTGAGGGAAGAGCAGCCGACTCATCGACTCATCGGGAGAGCTGGGGCCAAGGCCACGGTGCAGGTGGGCGAGGCCAGCAACCCACGGAGGAAGGAGCTCCAGGCGCCTGTCTGTGCCGGGCGCCTGGCGGCCTGAGGATCTGCAGGCCCCATCACCCTCTGCTCCCAGGTGTCTGGACAGCTTTTTCCTGGCTGGGAACCACACTCTGGCACAGCTGAGAGCATCTCCCACCTGGCCAGGCCGAGAGGGAGGAGCGCAGGCTGGGCCCGGGACTGAGCACGCAGGTGCACGCCCATTTGCAACACGCCACTCTGCCAGGCCTGATGCTGAGCTCTGGGGACAGAAGGAAGGTGATAATAACCACAGCTCCATGTTCGGAGTGCTTAGAAAGTGCCAGGTACCGTGTTAGGCTATAATCTCACTAAGGTTTCCCAGCAATGATGGGCCCACCATTCCTTAAAGATGAGAAAGCAGAGGCACAGAGAAGGTAGGTCACTTGCCCAAGGATCCACAGCTGATTAGTGAGAGGGACACCACTGAAGGGCACTGAACGGGGCACAGCTGACCCAGCGCTCACCCCAGAGACAATGGGACTCCTGCCTGTCTCCTCGGAGAACGTTTGCAGGCAAGGGAGGATATGAAGCCGGGTTCTGGGGCAGCTCAGAGGTTTCAGCGATGGCCTGTGACAGAACTGAATTCTACTTTGTGCTGCACAGGAGCCTGTGTTTCCGGACCTCAGACCACCCTAGATTCCGGGTGAGAGCTGTGCCCATCTACCTGCAGCTGCCCACTGAGGAGGCAGGCTCAGAACCAGCGTGCCTTCCCCCCCCCCACCGCAAGTTGCAGCACATACCAGAGGTGTCCACACTAAACAAGGAGCTAGGAGATGTGGCTTCTGTATGCTGGGGACAGCATACAGGGTGGGCAGTTGCAGTTGCCCACCAAGTTCTTGGGGCCACAGGGCAGCCAGAATTGGCCTACACTCCTGCACACCTGAGTCAAAGGGCTCCATTGGCCTCGCCCTGGGCCTTGCTTGCCCAGAGCAGAGGAAGAAAGAGAGGAACAAGTGATGGAATGGGGAGAGAAACGCATCCCCGGCTCCCAGCCAGGGGTGCCAGGCCCTGCACTGGGCCTTGGGTGGGGAGGTACCAGCTGGGCAGCTGTACCACATCAAGCTGCCAACGGGCTGGCATCCTCGAATCTCTGCAGAAACCGATGGCTGTGGGGAGTGAGAGTCTGTCCTTCTAAGGCTCCTCTCTGGAGCTGCAGAGGAACATGGTAAGGAAAACCTGGCTATTTCCTGTTCTGGACCCACAGGACAGAGGAACTGCAAAGGCCAGAAAAGTGAAGCATCCCCGAACACCGGCCCCTGCTGGCAGAAGACTTGGTGTCACAATGACCTTTTTGGGTCCTCTCATTATTTCGAT
This sequence comes from Petromus typicus, assembly GCA_004026965.1. Lineage (NCBI taxonomy): Eukaryota > Metazoa > Chordata > Mammalia > Rodentia > Petromuridae > Petromus > Petromus typicus. The sequence goes on along the minus strand of PVIR01019078.1, from coordinate 25,234 downwards.
CCTCTAGTCCTTCCACAAAGAAATGACAATAGCTTCATCTTAAAAATCATCAAAGAACCTGAGGCCCAGAGAGGTTAAGAACTCTGCCTGAAGACACACAGCCAGTCAGGAGCAGCATACAGAAGCCACATCTCCCAGCTCCTTGTTTAGTGTGGACACCTCTGGTATGTGCTGCAACTTGCGGTGGGGGGGGGGGAAGGCACGCTGGTTCTGAGCCTGCCTCCTCAGTGGGCAGCTGCAGGTAGATGGGCACAGCTCTCACCCGGAGTCTAGCCCAGCGCGGGGGTAGCTTGTGGGCAAGCAGAGGCCCATCCAGACACGTGTTTCCACTTTCACTGGCGCTGGGAACTAAGAGCAGAAAAACCTGTGAAGCTGCTAATGGGATAATGGAGAAAGTATTTATTTATTTTTTGAAGGAGGCCTCTGAGGATCTGGGGCCAGCCCAGCATCAGGCAGGCAGGGGGAGGTCAGCCTGCTGTGAACAGGGATTAAGCAGACACCTTCGAAGGAGGGGCTGCCAGAGCAGAGGCTGCAGCAGGGACTGGTCTGATGTCCCCCGCGTCCTGCCCCAGGGAACTCGGGTCTCTTCCAGGGAGGGGAGTTCTTTGCTCAAAACACTTCCTGCTCTCCCTGCCCAAGGTGCCAGCTCTGGGAAGTCATCACACTGACCTGCTTTTTGGCAGCATGTCCCCAACAGTCTCTCAAGGCAGCTTCAGAAGGGAAAGGTTTGTATTGTTCCTGGTATTGACACCAAGTCTATGCCCAGGAGGCCCAGCTGCAGTGAATGAGCAAGGTGCGATGAAGGGCCCTGCCCACCCTGTCCCTCCTGTGGGACCTCTTCCCAGTCTTGGTCCACGTGGGAGTCCTCATCCAGCCTGAGGGTCAGAAGTGCCCAGAAGTCAGGCAGCCCAGTCACATCCAGACTGAGGGAATCAGGGAGATGCCCACAGGCAGGGGGGGTGGGGGGAGGGAACCCTGCCTTTCAACCAGAGAAGCTCTACTTTTGTGCGACATATTTACTTTCCAACTCAGATCTCCCTCCAAAGCACTTCAGCTGTCATGACTGTAACACAAATAAACAGATAGCATTGCACACACACACACACACACACACATGCATGCACTCCTGCTTTGGGGCCAGGGATTTCGTTCAGTGGTTCTGGCATCTGCCTTGCCAGGTCCTGAGTTTGATCCTTGGTAACCACATACCACAGTGCTGAGCGTGGAGACTCACCCCCATCAGCAATCTATACCACATACCACAGTTCAGGCATGGTGGCTCACACCTGTAATCCCAGCACTCAGGAGGCAGAGGCAGGAGGATTGCTGTGAGTTCCACGTTTGCCTGCGCTACATAGTGACCTCAGTGCCAGCCTGAACTACAAAGGGAGACCCTGTCTCAAAAAAATAAAAATAAATACCCCCCCCCTTTTCCCTCACTGTATGTGGGTGACACCTCAGGATTCAGAGGGAAGGAACTTGCCCAAGGTCCACAAAGCTAGAACTTGGCCGAAGGTATGTGCCTGCTGGTTCAGAGCTGGCCCCTAGAGTGCCAGTGTGACTGCAGGAAGACCAGTTTAGACTGGCATCTCCAGGGCCCGGCACACGGCTGGCATGGAAGAGACAGCATTACAGACCAAGGGCATCCAGGGTAACAGCTGGCCTGGGGGGGCACTTGCATTTTGGGGGGGACCCCTTTATCCCTACAGCAGCCCCACTGGAGGCCTGTTTTCCTGGCCTGCCCAGTGTCCAGTATCCTGCTCCAGGTTCCAGTATCCTCAGTCCACCCAGGCAGTGTCTCTCTCAACCCCTGCCCAATCTCAACAACAGTCTGGGGGCTCCCAGATGCAGCCAGCCAGCATGGGCACACTGGGGGAGGCCTGGCTACAAGGGACTGGGGAACTGGGTCTGATGGGACCCACTCTGCTGAGCTCCATGCACTGTAGCTGCAACCTCAGGAACAAATGCCTGATACTTTGTTCCATTCCCACTGTCCACCCCACTTGCTCCTCAGTTCTGTAAGCTGTGCAGTCCTCTCTTTGGAGAAGCAAGGGAAGGCACTGTGAGGGTAGGGGGTCATCTGTCTGCTCCCATGACACTTGGGGACAACAGGCTTAAGCTATTCGTGGAGATTGAAGTAGACTTTTGGAAGAATTTCCTGAGCAGGAGCTTAGTTGCTGGGGAAAAGAGGGAGAAATCTTTGACCCTGGAGACTGTCGGGGGGGGTGGGGGTAGGTTCTGAGGGAGGCCACAGGAGCTGTCCAAGGCAGAGTTAGATCACCTCTTAGAGTCATAAGCCTGGTCAAGCCCTCAAGTTTATGCTTTACCCTTTGTTTAAGAAATACTTGGCCGGGGACCAGGGATTTAGCTCAGTGGTTCTGGCGCCTGTCTTGCAAGCACAAGGACCTGGGTTCGATCCTTGGAAACCACATACAATACTGGGCATGGAGATTTATGCCCAGCAGCGATCAGCACCACATACCACAGTGCTGGGATGTGGTGGCAGAGGCAGGAGGATTGCTGTGATGTGAGTTGGAGGCTGAGCTCAGGGCCAGCCTGAACTACAAAGTAAGACCCTGTCTCAAAAAAAAGAAAGAAAGACTTATCAGCCATCTTCTCAGTGCTGGGAGCCCAGTAAGCTCTGGAGGAGAGTTGAGAGCAAGGTATCCAGTGCTTGTCCATCTTTGGCCATGAGAAAGTAATGAAGAAACTTCAAGACAGTGAAAGGTGAAGACCGAGGTCAAGGCATGTGATGGATCTAGAGGGGAGTTCAGGAAGCCTTCCTGCAGAAAGAGACCTGTCTAGTGAGGCTGAGAGCTTCCGGGGGTGGTAAAGCTAGGGCACGTGTACCACCATGGCTGTCTGTCATCACGGAAAGCTCCGTGTCTTCGTGTCTGTGTATCATCCCATTTCATACATTTAGACCGAGTTCCCACATGCAGGGATTGGGATCATCTTGCTTTCTTGCCATCCCATCCTCAGTACCAACATGGCACCTGGCATAAACAGCTGCTCAGTAAGGATTTGAAGGCATTCTCTAATCTGTTATGGTTATCTTTTCATTCTCTTCATTTTTGTTTCTTCCCCCAATACAAGCACTTCTTCACAGTTTTAATGGGAAGACTATGTACCTCATACATGGTGTTTAATAAAGTTTGGTGAGTTGTCAGTTCAATCAGTCACCCAAAAAAGCATCCAACTCTTAAGCGCTGTGCACCAGCCACTAAAATCTTAGTTAAATCTTCATGCCCTCTTTTTCTTCCACAGTCAATATCCCATCCACTAGAAATTCTTGTTGGCTACCATCATGGATCACCATCAAGGAAGAGGTTGCCTAGGACCTGCGTCCTATCAGACACATCCAGAAGCTCAGCAGGGGTGGTATCAATCAGATTTTTCTTTCTTTTTGTTAGTGATTTTTAAAAAAGAAGACCTAGAACATGAGTACTCAGCCCTTTTAGCTCTACATATATAGTCTGAGGCTGGGCACACAGGAGGACCTCAGTAAACATCATTAAATGAACAAGACATGGCCATTTGGGAAGTCAGCCTCCCACCAGCCCTTTTTCCCACCAAAGCTGTAGCCTTCCTTTAACTATCCCTCCAAGCCCCCCCACCCATCCCTCCGAGCTCCCACCAAGCCACACACTTAGCAGGCCTGGCCCCCAGCAGGTCCTGCCAGGCAGTACAGAGAGGTGTGCCGAGCGCCCCTCATTCTCCATGTTCCTTCACTTAGTCCTCCCGGTGCCACCCTGATCTCACTTTACACATGAGGAAGTCAAAGCTCAGAGAAGACAGGTGCCTCATCCAAGGTCACACAGCCAGCTCCAGGGTGCTGGAAAGAGGCACCATCTTTATACATCGGGGATGTCAAGCATAGTTGGGTTTTTAATTCTTTGAATCATTAAAAGAAGCATGTATCAATCATCCCCTTTCACAAATGACAAAAACTTGAAGTTAAGGCTGAACACTGTTCCTCTGGGATTGGGCTCCTGACACCACGTACTCACTCTCACACACCCCATCGTTTTCCTGGGACCTCTTTCCAACCGAGGTGCAAACAGCTGCACGCTGGCAAACTCTGGGAGGAAGCAGTTCCAGGAGGAGAGCTGGCCCAGGCACTTGCCAGTGGGATTTATGTCCTGTCCAGGGTGGACAGTTTGGCTGCTGTTATGAAAGGCTGAGCAGAGCTCAAAGATGGAACTTATTCGCATTAAACGATTGCAAATGTCGGGCAGTGCAGCCTCAGAGCTCCTTGTGCCTGCACCCAGGCGGCTGGAGGCCAGGCTGCCAGAACAAGGTGCCCGCTGAGCCCTTGGCTATTCCTAGGGCCCTCAGACCCTCTGGGAGCCAGAAGATTCCAAGGCAGGGCCCGTGCATCATGCCTCTAGGGGACACAGAGGCCCCTCCTGCCTGAGAGATGGCACCAAGACAGAGGGTACTGTTCCAGTGGACTGGACGAGATCCATTCCGGTGCAGAAGGATGAAAAAATTACCTGCACACGTACTTCTCTGGGCAGTCATGCAGCCTCAGGAAACCAGGGCCTCTTGGAGCACGGTTTTTCCTCCATGCAGCCTCTTCCACCCAGGGCAGGGCAGGTTTATGCCAGGCTCGGTTGAGGAATGATTGCTGCTTCTCTTAGGACTCCTGGCCCTGGGTGCTTCTTAAGCTTAGTTTGTTCGGTGGGGGAGGGCGGAATATAGTGTGCAATACGGCAGGGATTCTGGTTACGGGTCTGAAGAGGGGCTTCTGCAGGGGCGCCCAGAAAGTCAGTGTGGTCCTCTGCACAGACTCCCAAGGTGATGGTCAGGCTCTTCCTGGAGTTCTTAGGCATATTTTTGGAGTGTGTGTGTGTACTGGGGATTGAACCCCAGAGCTTTCACACTGAGCTACATCCTCAAACCCTTATTTTTTTGATACAGGGCCTCACTTGAATTTGCAATCATCCTGCTTTAGCCTCCCAAGCCACTGAGATTACAGGTAGGTGGCACCACACAGGACCACACATTTTTAAAATGATGTCTGCTACAGCAATGGTTCCCAAATTGAAGATTCAGGATCTGTAAAAACACTGATCAATCAATTGGTCAATTGATTTATTCATTCATTCAATGCAGCACACACAAGGCTCCAAACTCTGCCCTTGGATGGGAGACACAACTGATGTTCCTGGATGAGCACGGCCCAGGGAAAGGAGATCGACGTATACACAGCCAGTTTCAAAAAATGGGATGGGCTGTCCAACTGGAGTACACGGAACTTGGGGACTCAAGGAGGGAGGTGGTTTTGTCTGGGTGGGCAGGGGAGACTTCACAGAGGCAATGCTGAAGCACAGCGATGAAAAGTGAACAGAACCTGTCCAGGTGAGTAAGGACCTTCCCAGCAGAAGATCACCTCTAACAAAAGTGGGGGCGGAGGAGACCTGATGAATGCCAGGAGGTAAAGAGGAGGTGCTGGACTCTGTCCAGGACTTCTCAGAGATGCTGGAAACTGCAGGGTAAGAGGGCTGCATAACCAGACCCAGAGAGAGAGACACACAAACAAAGAGATCGATCCTCTTGTCAGAAGGCAGGCTGGAAGGACAGATGGGATGGAGGCCACTGGCTGTGAGACTGGAAGGACCAGACAGACTCGGGAGAGGTTTGGCCAGTACCACTTTTGGGGAATCAAAGACAATGGTGGGATGGTGGGAGAGAGGATGCCCACATGGGTAAGATGGAGAAGCTCGCCCCGGTCTGGCTGCCTAGTGGTCAAGCTCGACACAGACACTGACCAGCCCCGGCCAGCAGAGCTTCTCTCCCCTCCGTGTCTGTTTCCCTTGCTCGAGTCAGGATGTAAACTCCCACCCACTCTTCTATTCACTTCCTCCCAGTAGGAGAAGATACCTGGGGGACATGGGAGCAGTACGAAGTTCTCTGAGGGAAATGACTTCAAAACTGGCACAGAACACCCGGCAGGGTGTGGTGACACTTGTCTGCAATCCCAGCACTCGGGAGGCTAAAGCAAGCAGATTGACATGAGTCTGAGGCCAGTCTGGGCTACACAGTGAGTTCAAGGCCAGCCTGAACTGAACAGAGAGACCCTATCTCAAAAAAAAAAGAGGGAGAGAAAGAAAAAAGAAAACCCAAGCCAGGCTTGCCGCTGAGCCCAGCCTATCATCCCCTCACTCTTCAAGCCAGGGTGCCACCCGTTTCCCCCTCAGCAGATGGACTTTCCTCTACCTGCCACCCCCATGACCCTTGCGTCCCGTGACCTCACTGTACCTGAGTCTGTCCTACCCTCCCCTGCTCCAAGCTCCGCTTCTTCGTCTGGCTCTGTAACGTTGGGCCACCAACATGGTTCTCCTATCTGCCACCATCTGCCCCTCAACCTGCAGCACGGCTTCCTGTCTCATCCTCAAATGGCCCTCGGTGCTGCTTCACGCTGTCGTCACCTCCCTCAGACTCTCAGGAGACTTTCCACACCCATCACCTCCCTCCTCAGCTTGCTCCACCCCTCCCTGCAGGCCCTCCCCTCCTTCCTGAAACTCTCCTGCCCTGCCTCTCCCCTGGTTCCCCAGGTCCCTGTATGTCTTACTTCTCCCTTTAAGCTGGATTCTCACTCTAGCCTGACTTCTCTCACGCCCTCTATCTATCCAGAAGCCACCCCAGGACATGACACATACTGTCTCCTCCCACAGACCCTACCATTCACCCAGCTCTTGTGTCCTGACCTGGGCCAGCAACCTGGAATCTCCTTTACTCTTCCTGCAAAGAGCATATCACGGGGTCCTGCCAATTCGACCTCTCAGAGATGACTTCTCTCCATCTCCACTACTTCTGTGCCTCTGGTTTTGTCTCATTACCCAAAAGTGTTTGTCTAGATGAAAGATCAGAGCCTTCTCGGTCACTCTGATCCTCTCCCTGAGCCATTTGATCTCATGACTGCCTCTGTTCTTTACAGCATTTATCACTCTCTGAACCGAGCAGTTTTCCTATTTGTTTCTCCCCATTAGAATGCAAGCTCTTGCTCTGCTGGAAACCATTTGGCCTCTAGATTCCCACATACCTATTCTCCACCTTCCTCTCTAACCCTCTCCTTCCTCTGTCCGGTCCACTGTCTTCTCTTCCTGCTCTTTCCAAAACACACCAAGCCGATCCCCACCTCAGACCACCTGAAAGGTTCTCCTTCCAAATCAGCGCTTCCCAAACCATTTGGTTTCAGGACTCCTCATACTCTTCAAACTGGCAGATTCCCAAGAGTTTATTTATGTGTGTGCAATCTACATCTATCATGGCTTACCAAAAAAACGTTAAGTCAGTGCAGTACACAAGCTCATATCCCATTAGCTGCCAGAGTGATGGTGTCACCACATACCACGAGGCATGTGAAAACTCTTACAGAGCGTGACCAAGGCATCTCAGGATGATCGGAAGTTTTCTCTTACAAGCCCCTCAACAAGGTTTTGGAGCTGGGACCAGCTGCACCAGGGCCTTGAAACCCTTCTTGTTCACTCCATGTAGGTCTCAGTGCAAATGTCACCTTCTCAGGAAGATTTCCCAGCCCTTATTCCCCCACCATATCATTCTAGCCCACTATTTCCACATTCTTTATTGCACTTGGTACCTCTAAATTGATCTTTTTTTAAAAATTGTTTTATTTTACCTCTTTTGTTCATTTCAGAGGCCAGTGCAGCACCCGATAGATATGCTGTAGACAATAACAGTTTATGTAAATGAGTGAATGCACTAAAGTAGTTGTCTTTAGCCATAACACACATTAAAATCCTTTGGGGTGTGATTTTTAGTTCTGCGTCCCTGCCAATTGCATCAGGGTGAATAGTCCACTGAACATCAGTGTTCTGGAAAGCTCCCTTGGTAAGGTCAAAGGGAAGCCGAGAACAAAAAACACTGCTGCGGGTTCTTACATCCTCACAGGTCCACATTTTATAACACAGAAATGGAGAAAACTCTGTCTCACCTGTCTCCACTGATGGAGGCAGCTGGGCCAGAGAGTGGCTGGATGGAGGAAGCTATCGGGCTGTCCGGGGGTAGAAACTACCTTCTTTGGACCTGGGCTTCCGATCAAAGGAAGGGATCCCACAGAGGCTGCTGGGTTCCAGCACTGTGCCAGGTACTTTCCACACATGGGCTCACTTCATGCCAGTAGTTCTTAGATTGACAACAGCCCTCCTTGCACACGGGAGGAAACTGAGGCACAGAGAGATTAGGTGATTTTCCAAAAGACCACGGGCCAAGACTGGCTACATGAACTTGACTCTCTGCAGTCAGTCAGCATCCTTATCTATAAATAAGAGAACCAGTATCTCTTACAGGGCGTGGATGCATATAAAAGCACTAGACAGTTGCATGAAACAGAGAAATCACTTCATAATTGGCAATTATAATATTCTTATTGGCTCCCAAATCCTTCATTACACTTGCAACTGCACAGAAGAAAATCACTTACATTTGTATCACGTGATTTCAAGTTAGTTCATGTGTTAGTCCATTTCATTTTGCAGGATCTTGTGAAGCCAAAACTTTTGCCTGCAAGCCCCCTATGTGTTTAATAAAGACCCTGAGTCTGGAGAGGCCCAAGTCACATGTTTGGGCCCTGCAGGGCTGAGTGGCAGAGCTGGGTCAGGAACCCAGATGTCCCGAATCCCTGCCCAAGACTTTCTCCACCACACAGCAGCCACAGAGGGTGGCAGCCTACCATGTCTCAAGGGAGGTTATGCCCCTACTACTCTGGGAAGGAGGAAAGCGGGGAAGCCCGAGGTGGGAGTGGATGCTGCTGGGAGGGTGGAGCTGGTCTTTGATGTGGTGGTTGGGCCCAGGCAGGGCCGTCGCCACAGTCCCACGGTTTGGCTGGGACAGCAACCACCACTTCCGCTGGTGTGGCAATGCTGGGGTGGATCTGGGCCTGCCACCGTGCTGGGCTGGGAAGGGGAGGGTGGGTGCCTGGCCTCTGGTCTGGCGTTGGGATGGGAAGTCTTCTTCTCTCTGTTTCCCTTCTCAGTTTCACAGATAGTCCCGCTCCTAGGCACAGGTAGCTAGAGACTGTCTGGTCCCTCCTCTGCCCAGTGGATACCTGACAAAGGAAGAAATGAGCCTTTCCCCAAGCCTTCCTCCAGAGGGGGAGCAAAACTGATAACTAATTAAGAACCTGCTGGGTGCTGGGTTTTATCCTTGCACTTTGTAGCCCAATGAGTCAGGTGTCATTCATTCACATTTTACAGGGAAGAAAGGTAAAGCCCAAGGCTCACAGTCCTAATCAGGGTGACACAGCTAGAATTATGCCAATGCTCATGACCTCTCCTGGCCATTGTTGCTTTATGGAGGCCACAGCCCAGCAGCCAGACAGCTTCACCAAAGCCCACCATGCCCCCTGCATTACCATAAGGAGATGCAAGAAAAAAAAAGAAGCAATAGAAGTACAAGGAAAGGGTTGAAAAAGTTATTTTGACGAGGGGAGAAGAAAAGATACCACGGGCCCAGCATGATGGTGTATGCCTGTATCTCAGCACTCAGAAGGATGAGACAGGAGGAGCATAAATTCTGAGTCCAGCTTGGGCAGCTTAGTAACTTAGTGCAATCCTGTCTCAAAAACAAAAACTAGAAAAGGGGCCATGGATGTAGTGCAGTGTGAAGGCCCCAGGGCTCAGTCTCCCATAATACCAAACAACTACTCTAGGATTGCAGGTGTCTGGGCTGGGCTTGGTCCTAGCAAAGGACCACGTCTTGCTTTTGAGGCACAGGTGCAGGCTTATCAGAGACCCATCCCCTCCACAGGAGCAGGAAGCATCCTTCAAGCAGACTGCACAGACCAGAAGTCTCTTTGAAGTGGATAAGCAGGACCAGGAGCAGCCGATGATGATAACTCAAGGGTTGGGACCAGCAGGCACCACTTTCGGGCCTGTGGAGATAGTCACATAATAAGGATTGGCTGTGACCAGGAGATTGGGCCACAGGGTGCCTTGGAGAGTAGGCAAAGCCAGATCCTTACTGACAGTCCAGTAACCTGCTCTGTGCGGGCTCAGACTAGGACTTGGTGGACAGAGGCTCTGCCTACCGCTTTGGGGAAGCTGGCTGTGTGCAGTAGGGCCAGAGAGAAGCAGGGCAGGATGGTGGCATTATTTACATGGCCCAGAACCCAATGAAACTCTGATCCCTTGTCCAAGAAATATTAGGAATCTCAAGAGAACAACAGCAGAGAAAAACCAAGCTCGAGGGTCCTTGTAAGTATGGGCTGCCTGCAGCCAGCCCTCAGTGATAGCGAGGGTCGAGGCCACGTGGAGGCAGACCAGCCACAGAAGCCTTCTGTCTTGGTAGTCCCCCAACCAAAATGACAAGGACCCACGTGCACAGCAGGGGCCACATTTCACGCTGCCTGGGATGACAGCAGAGGCACTGGGAGCCAAGGACCAGCTCGCACAGATGCCCAGCCCACCTTGGCCGGCCAGCATCGTGCCCAAGGCCTGGCCTTGCCCAATTGGGAGGAGGGAGGGGCACAGAGTTTTATCTCTGGGCCGGGTGAGCTCTAAAGGCTGGGAAAGTTGGTTGCACTTGGAGACCATCTGGGCAAGAGGCCTCTGAAGCTGTTCTTTTACTTTACAGACCGTCAACCAAGGGTAGGGGCTCTGGCAAATACAAAGGGTGATGGCCCAGAAAAGAATCGAAGTAACAAAATGGGCTGGCTTGGCACTGTCCCCCTGGTCCCCGCCTTCCCCGGGGTTCGTGTGGCTGGGAAGCCTGACGTCTCTGTTTCGGCCGTGGGATCAAAACCAACTTTCAGAGCCACACAAGCCAGGAGTCATTTTTAGCACAGACATTACTTTCTAGTTCCTTTTCCCTACCCCTCATTTTTTCAGTTGCCTTTAAAGAGGCCGCAGAGATCTGAAAAACAAATCCAAGTTTAAAGAGACAAGTGCAAAAATGCAAACTGGGCAAAAGGACAGAGCCGCCAGCTGGACAAAACGTGCCTGGAGAGCGGCGTCCTCTGCTTGGCAGGTGCCAGGGATTTATAGCCGAGTTCCGCAGACATTTCATCACGTTGCGAGCCAGCTCAGGAGACCCTCATAAAACTCTGCTTCTATGAAAGAACAAACTAGCTGATAAAAGTCAGCTGCTGCCTATAAACGCGCTGTGGGGATTGCAATTGAGTAGTGGATTTATTAGTCTGGGCTTCTCTGCAAATTAAGAGCTACTCTGCGCCTCAGAATGGGGAGCAGAACCGGAGCGCAGAGCAGCTCCTTGCTCCCAGGGTGGCAGCCGGGCCATGCTGCCCTCAGCCCGACTCGCTCTTTCAGAGACCAGAGGGAAGGTTCCCACTTGGGGCCTCACACCCTCCACTCTCACCTCTCGTGGAAAGACTCAGTCACCCTCTCCTTCCTGTCCTCTCTGTGCATCCTGCATGACCGCACTCGCTGAGCTGCGTGTCTCCGAAACCAAGCACTTCTTATTCACCTTTCCATGGCCAGGGAAGCCCTAGAGCGTGGCTGTGGACGTGGCAGACATCGGTACTGCTGCCCCGTTCCTGGCAGCACGTGTGGCGGGGACGGTAGCGAAGCTGAGGTGCCGCTGGCACTGAGGACCAGCGAGGAGCTGGGGGGCAGCGAAGAGACAGAGGTCCGGCGGGGAGGTTAGGAGGCCGGTTTCTCCCCCAGAGGAGGGCGATCCCTGCGACTGCTCCACCAGCCACGTCCCTCAGGGCTGCCACCTTTTCTCAGGATCAGACTGTTCCTTTTTCTTTCTTTCTTTTCTTTCTCCTTCATTTGTCTCCCACTATCCTTTCCTCTCTACCCTCCTCCCTCCTTTCCTTCCTTCCTTTTTTTCTTTCTTGTTTATTTTTTTGAGACAAGATCTAGCCACGAAGCCCAGGCTGTCCTCAAAGCGGTGATGCTGCTTCGGCCTCCCAAGTGCTGAGTTGACAGATGTGCAGCACCACCCCCAGCGCAGGGCTGTTTCTTAAAGTGTGGTTTTATAGCCAAATGAAAATACAGATAGTGGGCCGGGGATTTAGCTCAGTGGTTCCAGCATCTGCCTGGCAAGCTCAAGATCCTGAGTTTGATTCCAGTAACAACGACATACTACAATGCCAGGCGTGGTGGCTGATGCCTGTAATCCCAGAATTCAGGAGGCAGAGGCAGGAGGATTGCTATGAATTTGAGGCTGGCCTAGGGTACATAGTGAGTTCAGGGCCAGCCTAAACTACAAAGCGAAACTCTGTCTCAAAAAATATATATATATACAGGGGCTGGGGATATAGCTCAGTGGTTCCGGCGCCTGTCTTGCAAGCTCAAGGGCCTGGGTTCGATCCCCGGTAACCACATAACAATACTTGGCATGGAGACTCACCCCAGCAACAATCAGTACCACATACCACAGTGCCAGGCGTGGTGGCTCACGCCTGTAATTCCAACACTCGGGAGGCAGAGGCAGGAGGATTGCTGTGATGTGAGTTCGAGGCTGAGCTCAGGGCCAGCATGAACTACAAAGTGAGACCCTGTCTCAAAAAACCTAAAAAAAAAAAAAAAAATACAGATAGTCCTTTCCCTCATATAGAGACCTGGATCTCCAGGGCTGAGGCTCTAATATTCTCTACCAGGTATCAGTCCCAGAAAAATGACTTTTTCCTTTGCACCCTAGAACTCAAGCAGCCTTCAAGGAATGATGAGTGTGCAGGGCCTGGGCCATCCTGTCATTCTTTTTTTTTTTTAGGTTTTTTTTGAGACAGGGTCTCGCTTTGTAGTTCAGGCTGGCCCCTGAGCTCAGCCTCAAACTCACATCACAGCAATCCTCCTGCCTCTGCCTCCCGAGTGCTGGGATTACAGGTGTGAGCCACCACACCCGGCACTGTGGTATGTGGTACTGGTTGCTGCTGGGCGTGAGTCTCCATGCCCAGTATTGTATGTGGTCACCGGGGATCAAACCCGGTCTTTGCGCTTGCAAGACAGGCGCTGGAACCACTGAGCTAAATCCCCGGCCCCATCCTGTCATTCTTGAAAGACTGGCTCTCTCTCTCAGGTCTTGGAGTAAATGGCAAGGTATGAGTCTGGCAAGGTTGTGGCCGCCAGGAAGAGGCCTGGACACTTTGTGCCCCACTGCCAGGTCAGAGAGGTAGGTCTGTGCCAGAGAAACCCTATTGTGCCGGGCTGAGTACTCTGAAAACTGAACTCGGTGTTGGCAATGTACCTGCTTTCTATGGTAGACAGAGGACAGTGGCATGGGGAAGAGACTCTTGCCCAAAACCAAGACAATGCTAGTGCAAATTCTGGCAATGTTACGGTCACACCACGGGCCCTGAGAACACTCACTACCTCTGTGTCTCAGTTCCTCACCTGCCTGATGGAGGTAAGCATACTATTTCAATACCTATTAAGGTTTAAAAACACATTAAAAAAAAATAAAACAAGAAAAAGGACATAGTATAAAAGAACATAGCACAGAGTGATGCATTTAGTATGGGACTAATATATCTTAAGTGAATTTCAGCCCTTTGCTTACAAAGCCTTCATGTGTCTTTTCTCCTTCGAACTTTACAACTCTGTGTGGCTGATATAGTTAGAAATAAGAGAGCCCCAGAAGTCAACCCTTGGATCCAATTTCATTCTAAGCACCACCCTATGGTCATTTCTCCTTGTGCTGTCTTGGAAGAGGTAGAAAATAAAATAAGACAACGGAAGCCCAGAAGATTTCCAGTACTGTAGGGGACAGCACACACATGCTGGATCTCCGAGTTTGTCCTTCAGTCACCTGTACCCTATTCTTACCTCATTAAGGGTTCATGAATATGTACTGCATATCATTTACATACCAGGTACTACATAGCATACATTAATTAAAGTCAGGGTGAATTCTGGGTGAGCGTGTGTGTTGGGAACCCTCCAGACAACTGAGCACCATGTCAGTCCTGTCATACCTAGGGATTGAGGGGGGCACCTGGGTTGAACCCCACATCCTTTAAATTCCCAGAGCCTGATTTACCCGGGGCTGCTGCTGTTGCTGCTGCATGTCGATGTGTGTCGCACTTTGCTTTTCAGTTACCCCAGCATCTTTTCTCTGCCTGTGCCTTGCCTGTTGTTGGCAAAGACCTATCCTGAGTAAAACTTCCCCGGATCATCAGTAAATGTACCAGTTTGCCACTTGCTACTGGGCATCCGCTTGGCCATCCTTCCTCACTGCACACATGAACCTGGACCACATCTGCCTGTTCATGGAAACAAGGATATATCATCCTTTCCATGACTCAGGTGAGGAAATAGACCAAGAGAGGGGAAATCATGTGCCCAAGGTCACACAGCCAGTTAGAGGCAGAGCGGAGACTCACCCAGGTCCTAGGAGATACAATGTTGATTTTCACCACAGGCTCCTTCACCCCAGACACTCGGACGTGACGGTCACCACAGAGCCTGGACACTCCCTGGGCGCTCAGGAGTTCTCCTTAGAATCCAGGCTGCTCACTGATGGTCTGACACAAAATCCTTCAGACCCATTTCTAAATGTAAAGTAAAGGGAAATCCAAATTCTTCATTTCTTCCCAACAGACTACATCTGGTCGTGACAGGGAAGGAAGTTCTGACCCAAGTGAGGGAAACAGAAAAGAACTCTCAATCCATAAACCAGCAGTGGACCTAAACGAGCATTGGGAGTATTCCCATGATGGTCATTCTCCCTAAATTAGTTTGTGAATTTATGACGATTCCACTAAAAACACCAACAGAATTTGTTTGTTGTCATTGTTGAGGACAGCAGGATTAGCTAAATGGAGGATTCTGGAGGTGGGGAGGATATAGACCAGTACAGCAAGAGTTGCTCAAACCAGATATTACAACTTTGGAAAGAATGGTCATCAGTAGAGGCCAGTACAGATGGCGCAGTGGGGCCGGAAGCCACTGCCCTGGCTCACTGGGGTTTGGGAAACATCCCAGGGCTGATCCTCCTTCCACTGCTCTGAGAAAAACAGTAACAACAACCTGGAGAATCTTTAAAAGCTCCAGGCTAGAACTCATCCACATCAGATCTCATCCCACCTCAAACCTTATGAAAGATTCGGAAACATGCATCGCACACGTGTGACGTACTCGGCGTGAACTACGGACTGCATCGCACACGTATGACGTACTCGGCGTGAACTATGGACTGCATCGCACACGTGTGACGTACTCGGCGTGAACTCTGAACTCTGGGCACACAGTCTTGCTGCAAGTCCCCGACGTGACTCAGCGCCCTGTCAATCATCCCCTACCAATCTCACCCAGACACCCAGGGGAGGACGCCAGGCTGGATGCGCAGCTTTTAAATCCTTAAAGCCTGATTTATCTGTGTGTGCTTTTTATTTTCCTGTCACCTTGATACCACTTTTGTTTGTGCCACAATCAGGGCAAGTTCAAAATACTGTGGCATACTCACACAATAGAAAGCTATGGAATTGTTTTTTAAAATTTTAACTCGTTCTCATGAGCTGTACTTTGTATGTCTCACTGCCTATAAGGGGCTCTGTATGAATCCAACTGTCTTGCGGCTCGAACCGCTGGTGATATGTGTCCGACACCCCGAAAACATGGGGTTTTGGAAACGTGGAATGTTGCTGTGGCCACAAATTAAGTCAAACATGTTATGATGTTTTGTGGACTTTGCACAAATCAGCCCCCTTTATGTATGAAAAATTGCAAAGGAATTCACAAATATAAATTTATTTTAATTTAGTGAAATAAATTTGTTGATTAGTATAATAGTTTTTAAATTGGTGTGAATAGTACTTTATATTTGGGCAATAGTTATTCAAATTCAAGCAGCTAATTAGATTCAGTCTATATATAGACTAATTGTATTAATAAAAAGGCCGATAAAATCCACTAGATCTATTTGTACCACCAGTGGTACAAGACTCCTGTAGGGACAGTCATGTGTACACCACCAGGGAATCAAGCTGGTGGGAACATGTCAAGGAAGCTCTTTATAAATTCACAGATTCCAAGATGCAATACATGGAGAAAGCAAGGCATCAGCCAGCAGTGGCAGTGCCCACCAGTAATCCCAGCAGTCAGGAAGCTATGGCAGAGGGGTCATGAGTAAGAGCCAGCCAGGGCTATCTAGCAAGACTTTTTCTCAAAAAACCCAAACAAAAGACCATCAGCATAAAACTGGGTAGACAGGATGTTGCTATTCACATAAAAAGGTAGGAGGAAACACAAAAACATTCTTATCTGTCGCTGTGGAAAAGTAAACCCCAACACTTACTGATTAAACATCTTGATATGCATGGGTCAGGGATGGGCACAGCTGAGCTGGCAAGGTCTGTTGAGCCATCACCTGGGCTGGACCCATCTGAAGCCTCTTGCTTGCCCAAGGGAGAGAGGACCCGCTTCCAAGTTCCTCTGTCCAGCTGCTGCAGCATCTGGCCTCACACGTCCTCCCCACAGGCTGTGCACAGCACCCTCTCCCAGGGGCATATGATCCCAGAGTGGACGGCAGTCCTCAAAAGGAAGCCACAGTCTGGTTTGCCTCATCTATTTTTAGAAGCAGCCTCCCATTACTTTGCAGATTTCTATCATTAGATGCAAATCTTCAAGTAGGCCCACCCGGAAAGGAGGGGAGTACCCTGGGGTATGGATAGTACAGGTGGCTCATGGGTTATAATTTGTATGTACGAGGACACCTACCACCACAGTGCACGCTAGGAATGTTAGCACTGGCCGCCTCCAGGGGAAGGACCTGGGCACCTCAGGGAGAATTTTTCACTCAATATGCTTTTTTTTTGAGACAGGGTCTCGCTTTGTAGTTCAGGCTGGCCTTGAGCTCAGCCTCAAACTCACATCACAGCAATCCTCCTGCCTCTGCCTCCCGAGTACTGGGATTACAGGCATGAGCCACCACGCCCGGCACTGTGGTATGTGGTACTGATTGCTGCTGGCGTGAGTCTCCGCGCCCAGTATTGTTATGTGGTTACCAGGAATGAACTGGGGTCCCTGCGTTTGCAAGACAGGCGCTGGAACCACTGAGCTAAATCCCCGGCCCTCAGTGATGGAATCTTAAGCTTTATTACATACAAAAACAAGGTCCCACTACAGTTGTGCATCACTCAGCCACACCTAGGCTGGGTGCAGTGGGGCACGCCTGTAATCCCAGCACAAAGGAGGCTGAGCAGGAGCATCGCTTGTGAGTTCAAGGCCAGCCTGGGCTACACATGACTTTGTCTTTAAAACACAAAAAAGTCTACCTGAGTGTCATTTAAGCAACTGCCTGAGCTTTCCTCAGGCACTTGATTCAACCAGGTGATTCTTGTAGTGAATAAATCTGATAAAATGGGTGCTTTTGTATTTCCTGTTATAAAAATTAATGAAAAGGCAGGAGATTTAGTTCAATTGTTTCAGTGCCTGCCTAGCAAGCACAAGGTCCTGAGTTCTACCTCCAGCAACCACATACCACAGTGCCAGTTGTAGTGGTTCACACCTGTAAGCCCAGCACTCAGGAGGCAGAAGCAGGAGGATTGCTGTGAGTTCTAGGCTTGCCTGGGCTACAGAACCAGCCTGAACTACAGAACAAGACTCTGTCTCAAAACAAACAAAAAACCCCCAAAACTCTAAGCAATTTTTGGTGATTTATATGTATATGTTCTGAGAAATGCATCATTAGCTGATTTTGCTGTGTGAACATCAGTTATTTAAACAAACTAAGATGCTATTAAGGACTATACTTAATATGGGGCCATCCTCATACACATGGTCCTTCATTGACTAAAATGTTACACGCATACAACTGTACACACATGTACACATACACAAGTAAATACCACTAGAACAAAGCCCAGAATCTATTTTTTTTTTTTAGGTATTTTGAGACAGGGTCTCGCTTTGTGGTTCAGGCTGGCCCTGAGCTCAGCCTCAAACTCACATCACAGAAATCCTCCTGCCTCTGCCTCCCAAGTGCTGGGAATACAGGCGTGAGCCACCACGCCCGGCACTGTGGTATGTGGTACTGATTGCTGCTGGGCGTGAGTCTCCACGCCCAGTATTGTACGTGGTTTCCGGGGATTGAACCCAGGTCCTTGCGCTTGCAAGACAGGCGCCGGAACCACTGAGCTAACTCCCCGGCCCAAAGCCCAGAATCTTGAACCAGGTTCAGAGTCTTAATAGTGTGACTCCAGTCTGCCACTCTTCCGTGAATTCCACTTGCTATCCTGCATAATTAACAACTATCAGCTCTAGGAGGTAAAAGCAACCTGCACAATGCCTGCAGAGCAAACTTTCAATGAGTGTCAGTGTCTATTCCTAATGAGAGGCGCCCTTGTTCAGACCGTGTCCAGTGCACGCAACACCACGAATCCTCCCCTAGGCTCAAGTAGAGGCCCCTGGAAGGCTAACTCAGGTGAACTCGTCACCATGAAACGAACCCCTCAGCGGTTAGTTGTTACCTCTAGTTTAAGTATTACTTAAAAGTAATACTTTTATTACTGTATTACAATTTAAATCTCTACAGCATCATTTCCCAGGGTCTTTGTAGAAAAATGCACATCCCAGCCCCTCCCAGACCTCTCACACAACGAGATTCTAAAGTCTATCAGGACACTAGTGACCCGTATGTTTGTTTATGTCTTTGAAACATTGTTTCACACCTTTCCCTGAATGAACTGTGAGCTTTTTCAGGGATTTCTTTTATCTCTGTCCCCAAAGCCCATCATAAGACACAATACTCAAATCTCTTCAGAGTTAAGTTTTATTTGTAACAATCATGTATATGATATTTTCAATGAAATTATTTAATAAAATACTGCATAGTAATAATTGTTATCTATTAAGTGGACAATGTTACATTTCTATAAATTTCATTTTTCCACAATCAAGAATATGATCTTTAGGGCTGGGGATTTAGCTCAGTCGTTCAAGGGCCTGAGTTCAATCCCCAGTAACCACATACCTCTATGCCAGCATGGTGACTCACACCCACCAGCAATCAGTACCACATACCACAGTGCCGGGCATAGTGGCTCACACCTATATTTCTAGCATTCAGAAGACAGAGGCAGGAGTACTGCTGTGAGTTCAAGGCTCACTTGGGCTACATAGAGAACTCAGGACCAGCCTGAACTACAAAGCGAGACCCTATCTCACACATACACAAAAAATATGATCTCTGGGGCCAGGGATTTAGCTCAGTGGTTCAGGCACCTGTCTTGCAAGCGCCAGGACCTGGGTTGATTCCCCAGTAACCACATACAATACTGGGCGTGGAGACTCATGCAGCAGCAATCAGTACCACATACCACAGTGCCAGGCATGGTGGCTCCCGCCTGTAATCCCAGCACTCGGGAGGCAGAGGCAGGAGGATTGCTGTGATGTGAGTTTGAGGCTGAGCTCAAGGCCAGCCTGAACTACAAAGCGAGACCCTGTCTCAAAAAAAAAAAAAAAAAACATATATATATATTATATATATATATATATAATATATATATAATATATACATGATCTCTGTAGATAGAAAAACATGAAAATTTGGAAAACTACACATAAAACTTAAGATAGTCTGTAAGATACAATCACAGACAAATACATATTATATAGTAAAGAGAATGTATATAATTGTGTTGAGGTATAAAAACAGATATGAAGACGAATATACTATATTTCGAGTTCTTAAATGCAATTTAATATTATGTATTGATATCAATTGTTTTTAACTAAAGCTATGAGTAGACAATGAAAGGATACATTAAAATATGGAGTTTGCATTATACTTTTCTACATTTTAAATCATTCTTATAATTACTACAAAGAAAATATAAGAAATAATAGCCACTTCCACTCTGAAACAGTCTCTAGTCTTTCTTAGCACCTTTCCATCAGTGCAGAGGCCTCTCGGAGCCTCGGGGAAGTGGGAAGCCCAGCATACACGCGGCCCCAGCAGACCAGAGCCGGGCCTCAGCCAAATACCCTGACCACGCGGACTCCAAACTCACAAGCACAGCTCAGTGCTGTCAGCTGTCACCAAACCCTGTCATTTTGAGAGTATCCCCCCTCTACAGTTACTTCCTCCCAGGTGGTTAAGAGCAACATCAGAAAGCTCTCAAAGACAAAGCCTTCAGACGATTCGTGCTACATCACCTCCCCCTGGTGGCAAGTTGTGGACACGGAGAGTGGCTTGATGACAAGGAGCTACTGCAATGGTCAAATATTCTGAATTTTGAAACGTTTTCCATCAACGTCACCCTTCCTTCCTTCCTTCCTTCATTTATTTTTCAAGACATGGTCTCACTACGTAGTCTAGGCTGGCCCTGAACTAGCTTCCAAGGCCTAGGCTGGCCTCATTCCTGCTGCAGCCTCCCAAGTGCTGAGAGTACAGGTGTGTACCACCACACCGGGCTTTCCTCCTTTTTATTTCTTATTTTGTCTGTTGCTGGGGATTGAATCCAGGGCCATACCAAACAAACTCTACCAATGCACTATATTCCCAACCTCCTTCTTATTTATTTAAATCATCAAAACCACTTTGTCCTTCCTCAAGGAGTCAGACATAGACATGTATGCAAACGCAGGACCTGGGTGAAACAGAGGCGGTGCTTCACATGATGCCAAGAGCAGCTGCAGCCCTGATCCCTTGTCCTTTCCTTCCCTACCACTTCAGGCCTTAGGATAGAAATACTGTGTGCCAGTACTGCCCTTTCTTTCTCTCTGTCTCCATCCACTTCCCTGAGCCCTAGGAAAGGGTAAGCAATAGCCTGTGCACCCCAGGACAGGACCTGGGATGGAGGAGCCACCAGAGACACCTATTGCCAATCCTCCCAAGACCCAGTCCTTAGTTGCTAGCCATTACTACTTCAAATAGGCCAGTGTGCTGTGCTGAAACTCTTTTAGGAACATTTGGGTGTGGCAGTGTCGGTCTTCAGCAGTGGCCTTTGGTCTCCAGATAAACACACGGCTTCCTTATTCTTCCAAGAAGAAAGATACATTCAAGAGGATATCTGGAACAGGAAGAGGGAGCGAGCATAACACATCCCATTTATAAGATACAAAGGTGTCTCTCTAAGGCTTCCCAAGAGATGAGACACCAGGAAAGAAAAGAAACGTAAAGGGTTGTAAGAGCCAGTACCCTGTACGAGGTCTTGGCGCTCTTCCTGTGCAATTCGGTTCCAGGCTGCGGGCAACGCTTGAACACCTGCCAAGTCTCCCCACTGGATGGAGGAAAGGAGGTACCTCCTCTTCAGGTACCTTTCCAGGAGTTAAGGACACATTTCACAGAGAAAACAAAGGGCTCAGGGGTGTAGCTCAGTACTGGAACGCTCGCCTAACACATGCACAAGAGCCTTGGTTCAATTCAGAAGGGGCAGGGGGCAAAGTGGGAGAAAAATGAAGAAAGAAACTGGGGTATATGGAAGGAAGAAAGCACCCCAGCCAGCTCCAGAGATGCGGAGTAAAAGTTACATTTTACAGGTGGGCAGGATTCATAGCCACTTTCCCAGCAACTCCCTATCTACACAGGTTATTGCTCCTGGGAGAGTGGAATCAAATACTCTCCCTCTAATCCCTAAAATCTGGGATCTCACCTCAGTGACAACAAAACCAGAAACTGAAGAGCAGCAAAGTAGCATGAAAGATGAACTCAGGGGAAATACAGAGGAAAACCTCCACTCTGGAGGCCGGCAGGAGCCTTCCAGCTAGTAGAAAAGAGAAACAGAGGCAGAGATGAGGAAACACGAAGTGGATTCAGGGAAAAGTGAGCCTTCTGGTGCGGCTGGCGTGCAGAGGACGTAGCCTCAAAGGCAGCTCGAAAGGGGCCTGAGTCTCAACACAGAAACTCCGAGGACTGAGGAATGAAGCAGGGGTTCGGAACGGGACCCTAATAGCAACAGGAGCCACTGAAAGTCCCTCTACAAGCAACCTAAAACAGGAGACTTCTGGAAAGCAGAAGGACCTGGTCATGACTTAGAAATAGCCTAGAGGAGGGAAAGACTAGAGACAGAGAGACCTGTCAAAAGCTACATGTGGGTGTCAGGCTAGGACCCAGAGAAAAATATTAGAATTTTAACTAACTGGTCTTTCTGCTTTCACCCTTGCCTGCTATTATTCTGACTTTTCTTAGAACATAGCTAGTGTGATACTGTTAAAAACATACGTCTTGGGCTGAGGATTTAGCTCAGTGGTTCCATTGTCTGCCTGGCAAACGCAAGGTCCTGAGTTTGATCCCCGGTAGCCACATACCACAATGCTGGGTGTGGTCACTCCTGTAATGCCAGCAATCAGTACCACACATCACAATGCCATGCATGGTGGCTCCTGCCTATAATCCCAGCACTCGGGGGGCAGAGGCAGAAGAATTGCTGTGACTTCAAAACTAGCCTGGGCTGGGTCGGGGAGTTAGCTCAGTGGTTCTGGTGCCTGTTTTGCAAGCACAAGGGCCGGGGTTAGATTCCCCGGCAACCACATACAATACTGGGCGTGGAGACTCACGCCAGCAGCAATCAGCACCACATACCACAGTGCCGGGCACGGTGGCTCACGCCTGTAATCCCAGCACTTGGGAGGCAGAGGCAGGAGGATTGTGATGTGAGTTTGAGGCTAAGCTCAGGGCCAGCCTGAACTACAAAGTGAGACCAGGTCTCAAAAAAAAACCCAAAACATATGTATGTATATATGTAAATATATATATACATACATAAGTAAATATATATGTATATATGTGTGTACGTATATATTATATATGTATAAGTATATATAATATATATATCTATGTATATGTATATATTATATATTTATATATAATATCAGTCTTGCCAGGGGTGATGGCACTTGCCTATAATCCCAGTACTTGGGAGGCTGAAGCAGATTTCCGTGAGTATAAGGCTAGCCTGAACTGCATAGCGAGACCCATACATATTTTTTTAAAAGCCTTTTCATGTTACTCCTCTACTCAAAACCTTTTAATAGCTTTTATCTCAAAGTAAAAGCCAAAGTCCTTTCGGAGACCTTCAACACCTAGACTCACCAATCTACGAAACTTCTTGTGCTGCCCTCGTGTCCTGCCCTTGACACACCAAAGCCTGTCCAGACCACCCTATCTCACAGCTCCCCCACCTCACACCCTTTGTGTCACTTTTCTCCATAGCACCTATCATCATCATCTGACACACCATATATTCCATTTCTCCATTTGATATAGAGTCTGGCTATGTCGTCCAGGAAGGCTTCAAGCTTGATATTCTCCTACCTCAGCCTCCCATGTAGCTTGGACTACTAGGCAAATACCATTGGGCCCAACGCTCTCTTTCCTCTCATCTCTCTGTCATCTATTCCAGTTGTGTTTTTTTCAGACGGGGTCTCACTATGTATCCCAACCTGGCCACAAAGTCCCAGCAGTGCTCCTCCTGCCTCTGATTTCAAAGTGCTGAGACTAAAGGGATGTTCCACCACACCTAGCAGACTTACGTTTTTTTTTACTGCCTGTCTCACAGAACCTGTAACAGTGCCTGACGGGCAGTAGCTACTCAATAAATTACTGAAAGGATGACTACAGTAAGGAATGCAGGAGGAACTAAATTTCAGGAACTAAAGAGAACAGACCATACCATGTAGCTCTTTAATCTTGCGGAAATTGAAATTAAAAAGACTTCCTGGAACAGCTTTTGGCACTATCACAAAGGGATGCAAAGGATATGAACCTCGGTAGTGTCTCTCGATGTCTTGCAACCACTCCAACATGTCCGCCACGGAGGGGCTCACAACCGAGGGCTGAAGGACAGCATCGATGCCAACTGCATCTGCGTATTGCTCATAGGTCTGAAACACTTGCTCCACATGGCTGCTCACTGTGTCACGCACCTTGAGAAGGACACCGCTGCAGGAAAGAGTCTGATGTCAGGCAATACCGTGAAAAAGGATGGGGGGGAAGGTCTCTCACCTGCGGCCTCCCTGACATCTGGACTGGATGGCCCTGTGCTGTGGAAGACGGCCCTTTGCACTGCAGGATACTCAGTGGCATACCTGGTTTGTACCCACTAGATGACAGGGTAAACCATGCTCCTACCTTCTCTAAGTCACAACGACAGTCTCTAGACACTGCCAGATGTCCTTTATAAACAACCACCCCAACTGAGATCCTGACCTAAGGAAACTGATGATGATGCCGTGGAGGTAGGCGTGGCTCAAGAATCAAAAGCTGACTTACAGATGCAGAAGCTGAAGAAGTTATTTGGCTCTCAAAGCTGTGGGATAAGTACAGTCATCAAAGAAAATAAAGACCAAGGGGCCTTTCTGGGACTGTCACAAAACTGCAGAGTGAGAGCAAACAGTCCGAGGCCATGTACAAGGGAAAGGAATGAGCCAGAGGTGACCGAGGCAACAAACTGATACCACCTACACGTTCTTTCACCTTTTCCTGGTGAGTTCCTAATGGGATAGCGTGATCTCAAGATAGACCAGGTACTGTGGACTTTAGGAAAGTTACAGTGTCCTTCACATACAGAAACAGTCTGAGGGACGGGGATTTACCTCAGTGGTACCATGCTTGCCTCGCCAGCTCAATGGAGTAAGTTTGATCCCTTGTACCACAAAAAAAAAGAAAGAAAAGAAAAAAATAATTCCATTAAAATAAATAAATAAATAAAAAGTCTGTTTTGCTCATGGCATATCCAAAGTATTTAGATTACAGACCAACATTTAGAACAAAAAATAGTTGCTGAATGAGTCAATGAATGAATGCAAAGGGTAATTATATGATTAAATGCAATAATCCACACAAAATGTTTAGACTACTGTCCAGCTTTTTATGGTAAATATTACTTTATCAGTGATTTTAGTGTATCCAGTTATCATGACAAATGCTAAAGGAGCAAGGCATCACCCAGGCAGGCGTGGTAGTTTTCAAAAATGTTTGACTATGAATCATAATGAAAAAAAACCCCACAAAATTATATCCACACACAAACTAATCAAGTGATATAAAAGTTCACAGAACAATACTATGAAACAGTTTTTCATACTGTGAATCCTAATTTGTGCAGTGACCAGTATTTTTAAAAATACAATAAAACAGAAGAAAAAATATTGTAGTCACATTTTGTGGAAATATTTCAATTATACAGTGTAACATTATAGCTACATTTTTAGCCACCAAAACCAAACTCTGTATCCTTCAGTGTTTTTTCTTCATAGTCTTCCTCTTAGCCCCAAGGAACAAGTTACTTACTTATCATCTCTGTGGATGCATTCTGGATATTTCACAGAAGCAGAATTATACAACATGTTGGGTTTTGTGTCTG